>CAUYRT010064589.1:0-34984 GCA_963574885.1 Lepilemur ruficaudatus
TAAAAATATATAGAAAAAATTAGCCCGGCATGGTGGCACACGCCTGTAGTCCCACCTACTTGGGAGGCTGAGGCAGAAGGATTGCTTGAGCCCAGGAGTTTGAGGTTGCTGTGAGCTAGGCTGACACCACGGCACTCTAGCTGAGGCAACAGAGTGAGACTCTTGTCTCAAAAAAAAAAAAAAAAAAAAAAAAAATCCCAAGAAATCTATTTTTAAAAACCTCCTAAAATTGAGTGAATTCATCAGCATTGCAGGATTCAAGATCTAACACAAAAATAAATTGAATTTCTATATACTATATAGTAATGAATACATGGAACCAAAAATTAGAAATTCAATACAGTAAAAATGCTCCAAAAAATGAAATATTAGGTGCAAATCTAACAAAATATATATAGAACTTATATACTGAAAACTGTAAAATACCTTTAAAAAATCAAAGGAGATATAAATATATGGAGAGACATATTTGCTCATGGATTGGAAGATTCAACATAGAAAAGATGTTAATTCCTATCAAATTCCCAGCATGTTTTTTGGTAGAAATAGACAAGCTTATTGGAAAATGTATATGTATAGGCACAGGTCCTAGAATAGCTATAATATTTTGAAAAATAAGAATAGGACAAATCACTCTACTTCATTTCAAGACTTACTGTATAGCTACAACAATCAAGGCTATGGAAGACAGACACATAGATCAATTCAACAGTATAGAGAGCCCAAATCATAAAATGTAAAACTGTAATACTTTCAGAAAAAGGCATAAGACACAAATTTTGAGATATAGGATTTGGTGAAGTGTTGTTCGACTGAACACCAAAACCATAATCAATAAAAGTTGATACACACAACTTCACTAAAATTAAAAATTTTGTTTTGTGAAAGACTCTGTTAAGAAGATGAATAGCTTGTTAGCTACAGACTGGAAGAAAATATCGGCAAACCATTTACTTGACAAAGGACTTGTATCTAGAATGTAAAAAGAAACCTCAGCTCAACAGCAAATAAATCAAACAATTCAATTAGAAAATGAACAAAATACATGGAAAGATTTTTCACAGAAGAAGACACTGGGATGGCAAATTAGCATGAGATGTTCAATACATCACTTGCCATTAAGGAAATGCAAATTAAGACCCCAACGAGATATCAGTACACACCTAGAACAGCTAAAATAAGAGAAACAGTGACAATACCAAACACTGACAAGGATGTGGAAAAGCTAAATCTCTCATGCATTGCTAGCAGAAATGTAAAAGAGTACAACCACTCTGGAAGGTAGTTCAGCAATCTCTTTAAAAATTAAATATATACATCACAGACTCAACAGTCAAACTTCTTGGCACTTCCCATAGAAAGGAAAACTATGTCCACACAAAAACCTGCACATGATTCTTTATAACAGTTTTATTCATAATAGCCCCAAACTGGAATCAACCAAAATGTGCTACAATAATAGGTGAAGGTTAAACTGGTGCATCCTCAGCAATAACAAGGAGCAGTTATTAACACATGCAACAACTTGGGGGATCTAGAGGGCATTATGCTGAGTGAAAAAAGGTCAGTACCAAAGGTTGCACATGGTGTGGCTCTGCTTATATAATCTTCTGACAAGAGTATAGAGACGGAGAACAGCCGAGTGATTTCCAGGGATAGAGGCAATAGACGAAGGGGCTGGGTGTGATCGTAATGGCGTCGCAGCAGGGAAATCTTTGTGTTGATAGAAGAGTTTTAAATCTTGATTTTGGTGGTGGTTACAGGCATCTACTCTGGTGACAAAAGGACACAGCGTTAGGGCCTAGGGGCCATAAGTAGAAAATAATTGGCCATTAGCTTTTGAACTATGTTTGCTTACTTAAGAGAGAAGGTAGAAAGGTTTCAGCTGACCCTTATCTGACTCTGGGCCGGCCATCTCGCACCTGCTAAAGTGATTAAGTTTAGAAAAGAAATACAATAGCACATCTGCCCACCAGATATAGCACTGGTTGGAGGTCGAAGCGCCCTGGGCCCCTGGCATGCTTCGTGTACCCAGTAGAATGCGCTCTGGCTAAGATCATAAAGCATAAACTGTGTTTTCATTACCCGTAGTCATCCTGTTTCAAATTAAACCTTAGTTGCAATCAGTAATTCCTAAAAACTCACCTCAAGGCTTCAACGCCCCCCTCCATGGTGCTGAAACAAGATAATGAATGTGTGGTAGCTAAGATTAATGCTTTTCTTTGCTTTTGTAACTGCGCTTGCTTAATTAGATATTTTTAGAATCTGGTTTTTTCCTGAATAAACTCCAATTTTGATCAATCTGGTCTAATCCGGTCTTAAGGTGGTCCTTTCTCGGGTTCTGGTCTATAACAACAGAACTATACACACGTGTCGTCCCTGTGCCAGAGTCCTGCTTTCGTGTTGTACCACAGTTAAGTAAGATGTAACGGACGGAAGAAACTTGATGAACTGCACACGGGACCTTTCTGTCCTTTTTGCAGTTTCTAATGTTCTATAATTAGTTTTTAATACAGAAAATAAATCCTGTTTGCTGTGGTGGCTGCGGCCCACGTTATTTCCCAAGAGGCGAAACCGTGCAACTGTGGAGACAACAGCCCCCGATGTTACACGCGCTCACGAAAGGCACCCGCAGCAGCGAGGCGGAGGCGGGCGGCGCCGGCGGGGGCGCGCGGGGACGGCGGAGCTCGGCCGCGCCCTCTGCAGGGCTTCGGCGGGGACCGCGCCGCGTGCCAGAGCCGGGGCGAGAGGCTCGGGGTGCCTGCTTGGCGTGGCCCTCGGGCGCTCCGAGAAGCGCTCGGAGAACGTCCCCTGCCCGCAAGCACTGGGCAGTACTTACCGTGGGCAGTAAGGCGGGGTCTCCCCTGCCTCGGCGGGTCCCGCGCCGCCCGCCGCGCCACATGCAGGCGCCCAACGTCACCGCGGAGCAGCTCTCCCGGCTGCTGCGCGCCCACAACCTGACGCGGGAGCAGTTCATCGCGCTCTACGGGCTGCGGCCGCTCGTCTACACCCCGGCGCTGCCCGGGCGCGCCAGGCTGGCCTTCGTGCTCAGCGGCGCGCTCATCTTCGCTCTGGCGCTCTCCGGCAACGCGCTGGTGGTCTGCGTGGTGGCCCGCAGCAAGGCCATGCGCACGGTCACCAACATCTTCATCTGCTCCTTGGCGCTCAGCGACCTGCTCGTCACCTTCTTCTGCATCCCGGTCACTACGCTCCAGAACATCTCCGACGACTGGCTGGGGGGTAAGGGAGGCCGCGCCCGCTCCTTCTCCCCCACCCCTCCCTTCCGGGGGTCCCCGCCGCCACCGCCGCACTCTCCCGCACTCTCACTTTCTTCCTTAAGCTGCTCTGTCCCGTGAACCCGGCTCGATCTCAGAACTTCGTCACCTGCGCTCACTGGGAGATGAGTTTTTTGCCGCCTCTGCTTTGGTCCTGCGTTTCCTCCGTGTCGTTTAGAGACGTAGGTTGGAAAGGCCCCGGGCAGTGAGGTGGGCAGTTGCACTCCTCTCTCCTTTTTCCCCTATCTTTCTTAATAAAAGTAAGATTAAAATATTTCAAATAATAAAAATAAAGTTAAAAATCTCATCCCTTCATTTCCCCAACCTCCAGGTCACTTCCCTGTTACTTGAGTGGCTTCCAGGCAGGTTCTTGTACCTACAGGCATGTATTAATATATAGACTTCAAAACTTTCTGAAACAGATGTAAATACATTTTCAGAAAAAACGTCTTGGACTAGTTCTTTTTAAAGATTGTATTAACAAAGTCAGTCATTCGGGAAGAAGGAACACAGAAAACATATGCCCTCTTGATTGATAAAGGAGAGATGAAATTCTCCGTCCCTAGAAGGGAGGAGCAGACATTACAGAGGAGCCATTTGGAGTCACTGAGTTAGGAGCAGTATGTGGAGGTTGGGAAAAAAAAACCAGACACCATATTTCCCAAATGATCAGTCGTCCCAAAGAGACACAGCTGGAGAGTCTCCTGTTGTAATCCCACAAGCAGAGGTAGTGGTGAGGTGTAGCATTCTCACCACTAAGGCTTACGTGCACCTTGGGAAGAAAGTACTGGTTGTACCCCCATTTGCACAGTTGGGTACATTCTTGTGGTCACATCAAAATTCCTGGAAAATGGTTGGAAATGTGAAATGGATCATTATGCCTCCAAGCTCTGCCATTTCCACCCCCATTGCTAATTGCTTTTAAACTCATGGAGGGTTTAAAAGGAATCTGAGATCCTCCTTTTGAGAAGGAATTTGAGATCTTCACGTTACTTCCCTAGCATTGCTTTTCTTTCATTAACTTGCACTGAGTTTAATGTTAGTAGGTCAGAATGCTGAAATCTTTGATTCCCATCTCATCCATAATGTAAATATTTCCCAAAAAAAGCATTAAACATTGAGTACAGAGCATTGACTTGAAAATGACACATCATGTGGAAAGCTGGAAATTGACTTATGGGTTAGAGACTTTCTTATGTACTTCCATCTTTGTCACAGTTTCTGCTGCTGCACTGACCACTGGGGGGCGGGCAGCATCAAGCACCTGGTGGGTACCCAGTGAAGGGAAGCTGTAAATGTTGTTCAAAGATTTAAAGTATTACTATTTAAAATGTTAGGTAATTTGTATGTACAATAGATTTCTATCCAGTGAGGATAATAGTTAAAAAATAAATTGTCATTGCACTATTAGTAATGGTTTTGTTTTTTGTTTTTGAAACAAGAGTCTCACTGTGTTGCCCGGGCTACAGTGTCGTGGCATCAGCCTAACTCATAGCAACCTCAAACTCCTGGGCTGAAGTGATCCTTCTGCCTCAGCCTCCCGAGTAGCTGGGACTACAGGCACGCGCCACTGTGCCTGGCTAATTTTTCTATGTATTTTTAATTGACCAATTAATTTCTTTCTATTTTTAGTAGAGACGGGGTCTCGCTCTTGCTCAGGCTGGTCTCACACTCCTGACCTTGAGCGATCCACCTGCTTCGGCCTCTCAGAGTGCTAGGATTACAGGCGTGAGCCACCACACCCAGCCACTATTAGTAATATTGTTGTGAACTAAAATAAAATTTTAAGGCTCACCCCTGCACGGGCTGACTGAATGGACTCCCTCGTGGCCAAAGGAATATCCTAGAACTAAATTGCCTGCCCAAGGAGGGAGGTCAGACATGCCTCATCACGCCCCCCTCCCTTCTTGGGGACATCCTTTGTAACCCATTAATAGGCCTAAGGGTATGCAAGACAAACCTGCACGTCCTCAATTTACATAACAAATGTATGTCTGGTGGCTTGTCTCTGAAAAACAGCTCCTTATGTTAAAACATTCCAAGCCTTTAGACAAAGCTCCTTGTCTTTAACCAATTACAAGTTAAAGAATCTTTAAAACCCCCCATCCTTCCCCCCACCCAGCTTCGAGATGTGCCACCTTTTCGGGCTAAACCAATGTATGCCTCTCATGTAATGATTTATGACTTTACCCATAACCCCTGTCTCCTTGAAATGTATAAAACCAAACTGTAACCCAGCCACACCGAGTCCACTTGCTCAAGGCTTCTTGGGTGTGGCTCTGGGTCATGGTCCTCAAATTTGGCTCAGAATAAATCTCTTTAAAATTATTTTACAGAATTTGGCTTTTTTTCTTGTTGGCATTGTGAATACATTCCATATGCATTTATATAAAACAACTGTAATAATCAGGCCCATTATAGTTTATTTATGTTAAAATATTGAACAATTTACATGAAAATAATTCTGTACTCAAACAGTGAGGATTCAAACTAATTACTTGTACTCAGAACACAGAAAAGAGTGCTGCTTTCATTTATTTCACAAGTGGTACTCCATCTCTGGAGAAGGATAAAGTGGTGGTTAAAAACATTTGTTAGGGTGATACTGATTTTGTTCCTTGTATGGCTCAAGTGTCCTTCCAGGACATGCCGGGTTGTAGGCGCAGTGCTGCCACACCAATGTTCAAAAGAAGCTGCCTCACAGGCTTGTGCCTAGTCTTGTAGTTTAGAACAAGTTCCGGTGACTTCTTTGTGCCAAACTCCCCATCCCAGCCCAGCCGAACCTCTCTTGATTATGAGCATGTGCAGCCAGTTACCTTGTGGACATTCTTGCTGTCTAGCTCACGGCCCGAAAAGATGCACGAGGACACCTAAATCTGGCCACCCAGAGACATGGTGACTGTGAAACAGTGTTGTCAGTTCCGTGATTGTTGTCTTTTGACTTTCCCACGATACTCATACCTGCGCAATCCTGGGCACTAGGGCCTTGCTCTGCACCGCAGAGAAGTGGGAATAATAATATTGAAAGGAATACCAAACTCTTAACATAGAGCTTTTTATGTACCAGGTATATTATTATTCTCATTTTACAGATGGGAAAATGGAGGCTTGAAGAGAAGGTGGTAGTGTATCAGTTATCTGTCCTTTATAACAAATCAATCAAAATTTAGAGGATTGAAGAATCAGTGTTCATGATTCTCTAGGTCACCAATTTCAGCTTGGCTCAACTGGGTGGTTCTTATGCCAGTCTCAATTTGGTCACTCATGAGACGACATTCAATTGGTGACCTGATGGGGGCTCATTGTTTTAGATGACCTCAGCAAGGGGCCATCTCTGCCCCATGTGGTTTCCTCCTTCAGCAGGATAGCCCAGAATTCTTTATGTGGAGGTACCACATTCCAAATGAGGGAGAGCAGAAGCTTTAAAATGTCTCGAGACCTAGGATTAAAAGTTGTACAAATGTCACTTCTGTGATAAGGCAAATTGCATCACTCCCAGATTCCAAGAGGAGGAAACAGATTCCTCTATGAGGTAGGAAGTGGCAAAGTACCATTGCCGGAGGCTTACGCATGCACAGAGATGGGAGGAATGTGTAGCCTTTGTTTTTTTTCCTTTTTAAAAATAATCTATCACATTAAGTAAATTGCCCAAGCTCACATAGATCAGGAGTACTGTTGCCAGGATTTGAACCCAACCAGTCTGTTTCAGTGCTGGGTTTTTTAACCACACCTGTAATATTGGAAAGGGGGTAAAATGTCTTTCTGTAATGGGTGATGCTCACTACCTGCTTCCGCCCTGTTTGTACAGTGGTACCTGGCACAGTTCCACCCCTCAGTGCTGGTTTTGGATCTGAAAGACAAATTTCTGTAATGAAAATCTGCTGTGATCTTTTCCTGAGAAACCTTCATGAAAATGGACTCTTGCACGTTGACCTCAGTGGTCCTGCCCACGAATCCACTAACTCTTAGTTAGACCTCTAATACATATACATATTCATAGAAGTCTATATTGACTCAGGTTTAGAAGTAAGTATCACGCTATTCTACAGTCGAAGCTACATGCTTGGTTTTTAAAGGTTTTTACTGCAATATCTACAAACAACGAGTGATTTATTTTTATGAGAAGGAATTTTTTTTTTTTGAGACAGAGTCTCTCTCTGTTGCTCAGGCTAGAGTGCACTGGCATCAGCCTAGCTCACAGCAACCTCAAACTCCTGGGCTCAAGTGATCCTTCTGCCTCCTGAGTAGCTGGGATTACAGGCATGTGCCACCACGCTCAGCTAATTTTTTCTATATATTTTGAGTTGTCTGGCTAATTTCTTTCTATTTTTAGTAGAGATGGTGTCTTGCTCTTGCTCAGGCTGGTCTATGAGAAGGAATTTTATTGGATCAATATCTAATCTAAGTATCAATGTGAACCTGACCCAAGCAGTGATTT
The DNA here is from genome assembly GCA_963574885.1 of Lepilemur ruficaudatus. Lineage (NCBI taxonomy): Eukaryota > Metazoa > Chordata > Mammalia > Primates > Lepilemuridae > Lepilemur > Lepilemur ruficaudatus. The sequence continues at coordinate 7,714 of CAUYRT010064589.1, forward strand.
CCTCTGTGGATTCTGAGGAAGAAACACTGGTCCTATATTTTGAAAGAACAATTTGATTTTCTCTAACAGCAGGGCGACAGAGCTTTGGCAATTAGCATTGGCCTAGTGCTTAAAACAAATGAAGTCAGGATTTAATGAAATAAAGTGAAACTCTGGGAAGATGTAGATCCTGTTAACATTTTATATCACCCATAAATAGGATCATTAGGTATAAAACATAGATTTTCACACTGTGTTTGCAAGATGCTGAAACAGCTGGTTAACTCAATGAACACATTATTCAAATTAGATTTTCAGTATCGAGGAAATAACGTATCTGAATTTTATGACTTTGAAGACATGTTTCATTTACCTATCTGTTTTTGGTCTCTTCCACTAGAATGTACGCTCCATAAGGTCAAAGACTTGTCTGTTTTGTTTATCCAGCACTTAGTTTGTAGCCCAGCACATAATGAGTTCTCAATAGCACATAGGAGATTCTCAAAAAAATGCTTTGAATGAATTCATTGATACCATCTTATTCATCATTGCAGTAATGTTTGAGGCTTTTTAGGAATCAGTTGTATTTAATTTTTTGTGATTCACTTAAGAATGAGATTGTACTTATATATATTGTATTTTTGCTCTTTTGGTTGTAATGAACAAAGATTCAATTTACCTCAAATAATTGGTAAAGCTATTTTGTAGCAATAATGCAGAGGGGTTTCTCTTTTGAATTTACGGACAGTATCAGGTAGGGCTCATGGAAATTTAAGTGGAACTCAAAGCAGCATCTCTTTGGAGCTGAGTGTGAATATTTCAGCGAGTGTTACAGTGGGTGGGTCCGAGGACAAACTGAGCGGTACACGGAGAGTTGGAGAATCAAGGTTTATTCGCCGGTGGGCTCAGAGGGTCTCGCCACCAAATTCTGAGCCCCATCTACCAGATTTTTCGCACATTTATTCAGTTGGGGTGGTCCGAGGGGTGGGGTCTCAGGTGGCTAATGCGCCAGGTAATCGATGGGGGTCTTCCTTAGCATGAAGAATTCATGAATCTTCAGGGTTGGGCTGTGAATGTGATTTACCTCTCTAGCAGTGAACAAAGGCTGCATATTCAATCTGATTGCTTTTTAACACTGCAGTATTTTATTTTTCGGTTTGTTCTCTCTTTTTACTATCTCCTGTCTGCTGCCTTCCCCTTTCCTCTTGGTAGGCTGGATAAATCCTAATTCTCCAGGCAGCCCAGGCTAGGTACAGTGTCAAATTCAAATTCAGAGGAACTTAGTTCAGTAACCAATACTAACGTAAAATAATTTTAATCTTTAATTACATATTTCAAAGAAATCTTAAAAGGTTTCAATTAATCACTCACTAAAATATGTCTTAAAACCCTTTTCTCTCATTCCATTCAAGTCTTTTTGGTTGCAATCAGTAGCACCTTATAAAACTCTCACTTTGCAAGGCTCACGTGTCTTTCCAGGCTACCCTAGACTGTAGGCACAGTGTTGCCACACCAATATTATTACAAAGCCATCCCACTGACTTGTGCCCTGGTCTTATAATGCAGGACCTCAAGGTCCCTCAACCCTTTTGTGCCAAGCTCCCCATCCTACCCCAAATGAACCTCCTTTGATATGAAACAAGTTCAGCCAGTTATCTTTTTGACTTTCTTGCAATCTAGTTCCTTTCCTAAGAAAACAGTAGCTATATACAAGGAATTAAGGATTATCCCAGTTTAAAATTGCCACTTATGGGAAGAAATGTCACAAAGGACACTTTCTTACAAAATAGCTTAGACCTATATAATTCACACTGGAAAATCTAAAGTGTAGAGCATGCTGATTGATGAGCTACCAGAGAGGTTACAAAACAACAAGCTGAAAAAGGAAGGCAGGGTCGATGATAGAAGCTTAATGAAGGGCAGAGAAAAACCAAAGTCTTCAATGTCTATTTTGCTTCCATCTTCTAGACCTTTAATCTCCTAGTTAAAAAGGGCAAAGATGGTTAGAATGAAAATAAATATCCAAGATAAATGAGTAGACAGCAAAAGAGCATCTACCTATTGTTTAAATAACTCGAATCTACATCCGAGGTAAATTACACCTCAGAACAGTGAAGAAACTTGGAGATGTGATTAAGGCAATGCTGTCAGTAATTTCTTAGAAAGCTGGTTGGAGAAATGTCAGAAAGTAATGAATTGGGCAAATGCTGTCTGGATTTTTTTACAAGATAAGATGACATCATAGAACTACAGCTTGGCGAAAAATTCTCAAGTGGGTTATTAAACGGACGATTTATGAGCATGTAGACAAGGGCGTGCTACGTAGCATGGCATGTTAAGATAAAAGAGGGTGATGTAATGGAAAGAACTGGAGTCACAGCACGGGTTCCGGATTCGTGCCCTCATTCTGTCAGTAAATAGCTGTGTGGACATGAGCACATCATTTAACTTCTTTGAACTGCAATATCTATTTGGAAAATAAGGTTATCAAATTAGTTGTCCTGTGCTGTAATGGTCTGTTTAGCCACAAAGAACATAGCATTCCCAAGGGTACCAAATTTACCACAATTATTTTAATTGGGCTGCCCACTGATAAAAGAGCTGCCATTTATTAAAGAGTACATCATGTATTAATACTTAGTACTTATGTCACTTTATGCAATATCGTGGTCCCATGACAAAATCGAGGCTCAGAGTGGCTAATAACAGATCAGATACATCAGGATTAGAGTGTATCCTGATATCAAAATCAGTTGACAGATGTCCCATGCTATTACGAGAGGCAAAATGAACATATTTAGGGTGAATGACACTATAATGAGATAACACTACAGTGAACATGGTAACAGAAGTTCTTTTTTGTTTGGATAGTGATACCTAAAATATATCGATACCATATGGATCCATGTTCATTTCATGAAAAGTTTCTTCTGGTATTCCCGTAACCTTGAACTGTTTAACACTTTTATAAACAATTTGATTGAAAGAATAGAAAAAATTTTGGTCAAATTTGCAAGAAAAGAAAAACAATTTAAGACAAATATCCAGATTAATAATTTATTTACATGTTCATTTATTCAAGTATCACATCCAAAACAGGATTTGAGGTAAGCTAATTCATTCACAGGATAGTAAGTATTAAACACAGTGAAATGTATTAGCATTGAAAGTAAATTCCTGCACTTGGCATCTAAACTATCTTTCTAAACATAAAAGGGCCTTAACTTTGAACAGGGCTGGGATTTGGGAAATTATAACAAGTAATGAGAGTGGTTGGGATTGACTCCTGGGTTGCCATTTGGAGCTCCCCAAAAGGATTGGAAAGGCTGTGTGTAGAGTGATACCTAAATATATTTTTTCCCTTAGTCATAGGATAAGAGGTAAGAGAACCTTGGGTTAACAAAAACCTGTATTAAATTGACTCAGTTCATATCAAGTTGACTTCAAGTTTAACAGAAGCCAACCATTTGAAACTTCTAGCACAAAAGACTGATGTAAACTTCAGGTACAGTCACAGAAGAGAGTATTCAGACCTGGGGAGGCAGTACAGCCCCACAGGTTTCTGTGTTTACCAGGCCATGTCCTGACCATGGTGTGACCACATGGTCCTTCTGCATGGTCCACACTCCATAGTGGGTTCCTTTCTCCGTGGACCTTTTTGAAAGGACTGAAAAGCATATCAAATGAGGAACAGCTGGGACAATTAGAAAAGAAAAATCTGAGTAGTGACATGAAAGCTTCTTTCAAATATATGAGGAACCGCTGTTCAGAAAAGATGGTTGGTTCTGAAACTTTGAAAGCAAAACTAGAAATGAGTGAAACTGAAAAGCACTCTCTGCAGTTAGAGCCTTTCCAAAAATGGATGGCATGCCTTTAGAGATTAAGAGCCTCCTAATCATTGGTTCTCTTCAATTTAGTGAATATTTATTGAGGACTTACTGTATGCCATTCTGAATGCTGGGAATACATCAGTGAAAAAAGTAGACAAAAATCTTTGCTCCTGGGTTATTAATATTCTAGTAAGGGTAGGGAGACTTTAATAAATAATAAAACAAATCAGTAAAGTATATGGATTATGTATAATATGTATATATCAGTGTGTTAAAAGGGGGAAGAATTATGGTAAAAGAGTAGAATAGGAGATCAGGAATGAGAGGAGATGGAAAGGGAATGAAACAGAATGCAATTGCAAATATGGTGTTAGAGTAACTTAGCCTCATTGAGAAGGTGACTATCTTAATCAGGGTTCTCCAGAGAAATAGAACCAATAGGATATATAGAAATATGTAAAAAGAGATTTATTATGAGGGATTGGTTCACACAATTATGGAGGCTGAGAAGTTCCACAATCTGCTATCTGCAAGCTGGAGGCCCACGAAAGCCAGTGGTGAAGCCGCACCCCAGACCTGAAGTTCTAAGAGCCAGGGTACAATGGTCTGAGTCTCAGTCTGCGTCTGAAGGCCTGGACACCAGGAGCATTGACGGCCAAGGGCTGGAGACGATGGATGTTCAAGCTTAAGCAGGGAGCAAATTTGCCCTTCCTCTGCCTTTCTGCTCTATTAAGGCCCTCAGTGGATGGGATAATGCCCATCTGCATTGGGGAAGGAGGGTCTTCCTCACTCAGTCTATGGATTCGAATACTAATCTCTTCCAGAAACACCCTCACAGAGACACCCAGAAATAATGTTTTGCCAGCTATCTAGGTATCCCTTAAGCCAGTCAACTTAACACTTAGAATTAACCATCGCAGTGACATTTGAACAAAGACTTTAGTGATGGATGTTAGAGAGTTTTCTTAGGGAAGAGCATTCGAAGGAGAAGGACAAACCTTGCAAAGCCCTGAGGTGCGGATGTGACAGCAGAAGGCCTTCCGGGAGGTACAGCTTGAGTATCCCTTATCTGAAATGTTTGGGGCCAGAAGTGTTTCAGATGTTGGGGTTTTTTTTTTTTTTTGGATTTGGGAATATCTGCATATGTATAACAAGATATCTTGGTGATGGGACCCAAATATAAATATGAAATTCATTTATGTTTCAAATACACCTCATAGCTTGACGGTATTCTATACAATAGTTTTAATAATTTTATGTGTTTTGAGTGCGACTCATCACATGAGGTAAGGTACAGAATTTTCCCCTTGTGACATCATGTGGCTGCTTAAAAAACTTTAGTTTTTGGAGCATTTGAGATTTCAGATTTGTAGATTAGGGGTGCTCAACCTGTATTTAAGCAGAGTGTGGCAGAGCATTTGGAAGAGAAGTTTAAGAGGGGATTGGGACTACATGACCTCTTCCAACTCCATATCCCCAGAATTCGTGATTCTCTGATGGTTGAGAATAATGAATCTGGTAGCAGTGAGGAGGATGAATTGAGGAGCAGAGGTGCCAGTCTAGGGCTCACAAATCCCAATGGTGAAGGGGCCGGACAGACAGTATAAACATTTAAAAAGATTGGCAATGTATTGACGTATTTTAAAAATATCATGCAAATCAAATGAAGTACGTTTGCAGGCCAAATATTGCCCAGTGGCCACCAATTTGAGAACATTGCATTGGAGGAAGTAAACTCAGTTAATAATGGTATAATCCTTGTTATGGATTGTTATGAGGGATTGGTTCACACAATTATGGAGGCTGAGAAGTTCCACGGTCTGCTTTCTGCAAGCTGGAGGCCCAAGAAAGCCAGTGGTGAAGACACAACCCAAACCTGAAGTTCTGAGAGCCAGGGTACCATTGTACCTGGGATTGAGTCTACCATTGTCTGAGTCTCAGTCTGCGTCTGAAGGCCTGGGCATCAGGAGCATTGACAGCCAAGGGCAGGAGACCATGGAAGTTCTAGCTTAAGCAGAGAGCAATCATAAAGTCTTGGGCAGGGAGTCAAAGGAGAACAAAAGATAAAAGCAGAAATCTGGGAGTCTTCAATAAGAATTCTCTCTTTGTTATGACTTGACAAGGAACCAAAAGGGAAGAAAGAATCAAAGATTACTCTTCAGTAATCTTGACTCTGGGAGACAAGTTCACCCTGACTTTGCTCTTCCCCAAGCAAAGGTCACATTGATTTTTCCTGCATGTTATCAACAGCTAGATACTGACTTATCCTCGCATTGTCTTATCACATGCAATTACATGGCATTTGGAAACTTAGAATCCAGTTAGAGAAAGAAAACATAACCCAATACAATCTTTTTCAATTATTTTGTGTCCATAATGTAATTACAGTCATGAAACTTTTGAATGGAGGCTCAGAATTAACTGTGATAATTACAAAGAGACAGATAGAACTTTCATTCTTTCTGATGTGTGACTTTTCCTATTTCCTTGCTGCAGGTGCCTTCATTTGCAAGATGGTGCCATTTGTCCAGTCTACAGCCGTTGTGACAGAAATTCTCACTATGACCTGCATTGCTGTGGAAAGGCACCAGGGACTTGTGCATCCTTTTAAAATGAAGTGGCAATACACCAACCGAAGGGCTTTCACGATGCTAGGTGAGGCCACTGGATGTGCCGCTGGCAGTGCTGATGCCATTCTTCATTACAGAACAAAGAGAACCATATTTATAAACTAGATGAGTAGCTTCTCATCTGACTTAGAGGCCATTGGGGTGTAATTTGAGGGTTTCAGTCCTCTCCCTGTTTGCCGCTCCCTCTACCTTCTCCTTCAGGCCTACTCCACACTGAAAAATCTATCAATTTGCATATACTTCTTCAGTCTAAATCTTTTTTTTTTTGAGACAGAGTCTCACTCTGTTGCCCGGGCTAGACTGCTGTGGCGTCAGCCTAACTCACAGCAACCTCAAACTCCTGGGCTCAGGCGATCCTTCTGCCTCAGCCTCCCGAGTAGCTGGGACTACAGGCATGCGCCACCATGCCCAGCTAATTTTTTCTATATACATTTTTAGTTGTCCAGATAATTTCTTTCTATTTTTAGTAGAGATGGGGGTCTCACTCTTGCTCAGGCTGGTCTCAAACTCCCGACCTCAAGTGATCCTCCTGCCTTAGCCTCCCAGAGTGCCAGGATTACAGGCATGAGCCACCACGCCTGGCCTAGTTTAAGTCTTAAACTTTTAAGATTACTGTCAGCTGATCTAGAATAACCTGTTAGCGGCATTCCACATCAACGTTCAGTAGATTGGGAAACTGCCATCCTGAGTGAAGAAGGCTTTAGGCTAAGATACCAGGATTTGGGTAGGAGGCAGAAAATGTGTTTTTAGAAAAGTGGAAAACAGGGGCACTGCTCAGAGGTGGCCCTGGTGGTGAGTACACAATAGTAGGAGGTCACAGGGTGTGTGAAAACAATGGGTACTGAGCAATGGAGATGCCAGACCAAGACAGATTCCACCTACTCCAGGAATTGCTTTACGCATTCCTGGATCTCAGCTTTCTGTGACTGTACCTGGTTGAGCACGTCAAGATGGACACATACCTCATGACAAATGGTAAACTTGAAGCAATGCCCTATAACTTAGTACCTATAAAATGGAATAATTTCTCTATTCAGTAATTACAGTTGTGTCATTTAAAACCTTACTGTGCTTCACAGTGTTTGAATTTATTATAGCTAAATAACCAGAAGCATAATAAGCAACTAATGTGATAATCAAAGAAAGCAATTTTTACTAATATCTCACTTAAGAAGAATGAGTAGACGTTTATTTCTGCTGTAAGAATTTGGCCAGTATTGGATTCTGGAATTACAGAAAGAACCCCTGGAAGCTTTACAATGCCAAATTCATTTTAAAAATAGTTTGAAATGAACAGGTAAATCATTAGGGGGAGACATGTTCGTTTTAGTTAGTCATTTTCAAATTTTTGTAATGATATCTTTCTTGCAAAGAATTCAAAGATCTCTGGGCTTTTAATAATTGACATCTTCCCAACATCAGAACATCTGAAAACAGCATGTGGAGATGGAAAGAGGGTGAGGAAAGGAATACATGGAGGAGAAGGGTTATTAAAAAGGAAAGAGAAGCCTTTCAACATCTGAAAGCATAGCTGATAATGGGCAGTCAGGAAGTTTCTAGTCAAGTCATAGGAGACAAGCAGGTTTTAAAATCAAGTTGACTCATCTTCCCAAGGGGGTTTTGGTGCATTGTGCCACTGTTTTCAACATCTCCTGAATTACGACCCGGTCACTATTTCCAGCATCACTGGGATTAACTTCAAGGTGGTGATTACTTGCAATGGTGCTGATTTCAATTTGTTTTTAGATGGAGTTGTGATGGTCTTATCCTTTGGTGCATTGCTGCCTGATGTCTCCTGTAGCTCTGTTACACTGTGAACCAGCCTTGTCAGTCACTGACTATCATGCCCTATACCCCCTTCCAGCTGAGACTGCCTAGACCCCAGGCTCCAGCCAGGGGAGGCTTTCTTGTCTAGCAGTGGTCATGTTATCAGCAGTGCTCATTTAACACTGGCCCTTCTGTCCCTGAATGGTCAGGGGAGCCAGGAGGGTTGGCAATAAGCTCCACTAATTAGATGTGATTCCTCCACAATTTATACTAAAGAAATTAAAGATTAGAAAAATGATTGGACATAAGATAACTGTAAGTGATTAGAATAGATGTGTATGGTGATGTGGACAAAGAAAAAGAGAAAGACAGACAGATACAGACTTGTGAACCCTACAACGATCTTGGATTGCTGGATCATGATGACTTTCTGTAGGCAGTGCCCATTTACGTGTTTCTTTGTCGTAAACACAACCTATGGATTAAGTGAGTCTCAGCTCCTGGAAACCCAAAGCAATACCCAGTATTCTTAATGGTTCCACCCAGTATAGAAAGAACAAGCAGAGTTTAAGCTGGGGAATTTCCCCCAAAATCAAAGTTGAGGCTCTTGGTTCTGTCCTCTTTCTAGTCTGCTAAGATTCATAGGTTGAAATGGTCCTCTGTGGTTAATCTATTTTTTTCTTTGCTAATCGCTCATCATTCAAGCCATTCCTCTCAACAGACTCATGGAGGACAGGGAATTTGGAAGGAGCACCCTGGTTTTGTTTTGTTTTTTCTTTTTTACTGCCATGAGCACCCTGGTTTTTGAAGTTACAGGTGCTTGTTTTCTAAATAAGAAAATAATGCCCATGTTACTGTGCTTATGATAAATGTACTTTGGATTTTAAGAAGAAATGATAGAGGGTGGTATCTGACCTGCTTAAAGTTATCCATCTATTTAACAAACATGGATCTGCCCCTAGGACAGCCAGGACTTTTCCTTGGAATCCTATTTGAGGGAACAAAACAATAAATGGCATTGTCCTTGCCCTTAGGGAGTTCAGAGGAAGTTCAGAAGAGGTTGAGGACAACACAGGTCCTGCACTAGAGACAGCAAGGAATTTAGTGGTCAGTTTATTAGGAAATGTTGGTGGCCTTCACAGCCTCCCTAGAGAAAGCGACTTTTGAGTCAAATCCTGGAAAATGAGTCTACAGACAGACAGTGGGGATGGGGTGGCCAATCCAGGGTAAAAGCACGAAGCATGAAAAGCATGGCGCATTCTGAGACACAGGAACTGAAACCAGCTTCCTCGGAACAGGCCTTGGGTGTGAAGACCTTGCACTGAAGTGAAGCGGAAGAGAGGCAGGTGTGATCACAGAGCACCTCCGTGGGTTCATCTTATAGGCAACAGAACACTATTAGAGAGTTTTAAACATTCAAATCTTGTCCTAGGAAGACTATTCCAGAGCAGTGAAAGAGCAGAAGTGTCAACCTTGGAGGAGACCATTGCATTGCTCCGGGGCAGTGACTGGCTGCCCTGAATACAGGGGGTCTTGATGATTAGAGAATTAGGCATGGATACATTTTGCTCAATTGAGGCATATTCTGATGATTTTAACATTTTTGCAGGTGTGGTCTGGTTGGTGGCAGTCGTCGTAGGATCACCCATGTGGCACGTGCAACAACTTGAGGTAGAGGTAGACTCGAGACTGGGATTGATAATCTTATTGTTCAACTATTTTCTCACCCCTCCTAACAATAATCATTTTCCTTCCTGCAAGAGTATTACAGAAAATTTGTGTGACCTCATTTATTTCACTGAAGGTTTTTCAAGTGGAAGGAAATAATCAGTTTTAAGATTTTTTCTCTGTTTTATTTAGTTCTCCTTGATACTATGTTAACACTTTAATGCTTAAAATAAAATTTAAAAAAAGTACCAAGGTCACTTTCTACATTTTCCTGCAAGCTGAGCATGATTTTCCTAGTGTTCTCAAATGCGCTGTTACATTTTAAGAGTTCAGTGATTGCTCTAGGTTTTTCTTTTATTTTTAAGTCATATAAAAAATTGTAGTAGATTGTCTACTTATTAGTGGATTCCCCTTTATAAGTCTTTTCTTATCTGCCTCCTATTCATTAACAAATTGAAATTCTAATTGGAAACATGTTGGGGATCATCTTATCCAACCTCTTTCCTTAACCTACACTTCTGTCAGATGGGCCCAGCCATGCGTGGGGAGTCACAGCAAAGGGAGTGCTATGCTGGTTTTGGGCAGCCTGGCCTGTCCCTTGGGCGTCCTGGAACACGTCCTGCATCGCTGGTCTCATATGGACAGTAGACTTCAAAGACACTAGGGGTTGCTCACATACCCCCTAAGATAATTTTTTTTTTATTATTGATATTGAACAATGGGATCTCTGTCTCTCTGTCTCTGATTAAACCACATGGATCCGCCTTCCTTCCCCTTTTTATTCATTCAATCCCCCAACCACCCCCTTCCCCAGGTAGGCCCCCCAACCTTTGCTTTTAAAAAAAGAAAAAGAAAAAGAAAAAAAAACTTTACCAGACCCCACAAACTGACGCTCGGTTTTGAGCCCCTACCTGGTTGGAGTGATGAGAAACCAGAGAGAAAAAGAGAAGCAACTAGAAGATGGATCGGAGGGCTTCCTTTTTCTTCCAGGCCCAGACGAGGGCTCCAGCCCACTCACTAGATACACTTAAAATGTAAATACGAGCTTCCAGAACAAATGCTACAACACAAAACAGAAACACACGTGGGACTGCGCGACAAGGGAGCGTGCGGCGGGGGCGGGCGGCGCGGGGGCCGGGGCGCTCGCACCCCCTGTCGGCTGGCGGACCCCGGGCCCCCGCTGGCACCTGATAATTTGTGAAATAATATATTCCTTTGTACTTTTTTTTTCTTTTTTTTGAGGCAGAGTCTCATTCCGTTGCCCAGGCTAGAGTGCCCTGTCATCAGCCTAGCTCACAGCAACCTCAAACTCCTGGGCTCAAGCGATCCTCCTGTCTCAGCCTCCCAAGTAGCTGGGACTACAGGCATGCGCCCCCATGCCGCACTAATTTTTTTATATATATATATTTTTAGTTGTCCAGCTAATTTCTTTCTATTTTTTTTTTTTTTTTTTTAGTAGAGCTGGGGGGTCTCACTCTTGCTCAGGCTGGTCTCGAACTCCTGACCTTGAGCGATCCTCCTGCTTCGGCCTCCCGGAGTGCTAGGATTATAGGCGTGAGCCACCACACTCAGCCCCTTTGTACCTTTTTAAACAGAGATAGGCAAATATGAAATTTTACTGGGCATGCCACGTCCATCAGCAAAGATAATTAGCCCTAAGGTAAGAGTACATTTAAAAAGTCACCTGATTTTTTAAATGTAACTGGTTTATTGAATGAACTGGACTCCATAGGTGAGAACAAAAAACAGCTCTATTTATCCCTTGCTCCCTATAAAAATGCCATCTGAGGACTTCTCAGTCTTCCTGGTGAAATACCGTGGACGAAACTTTGAGCCAGCCCTATAACTCCTCCCGCCATTCAGAGATGAAAATTTCTTTGGTCACTTTGAGTCACAAGAAGAGTGTTATGTTATTAAAATGTCCAGTCTGGTACCACAGTCACATAAATCATATTCTTAATCCATTTAAAACTTCTCTATTGTCCTGGGCTTGAAAAGATTTTCTGCCTGGACCTCATGGATTTCTCAGAGATAACACCACTGAGGTTTTCGACCCTCCTGCGCCCTTCAGCCGGCTGCTCAGGAAGACCTTTCAGCTCCCACACACAGCTGGTCTTGCTGAAGCCCTTTTATAAACGACTCAGTCTAGTTCCAAATTGTGGGGTCCATTTCTGGCACATAAAAAACAGATTCCTCAATTTTTAAAAATACAATTGCTTTATTATATCCTCTAAATATATTTTAAATATATAACTCATTTTGTTTGTAAAAATGCATATAATCTAATTGTTAAAAGCCAGTCCTCACTGTGAACCAGATCAGCTAAATCAGATTTACTTCTTGTCAGGAAAAAGTCTGATTTCATTTTTCAGGTCAAATAAATGTATTAATATGCAATCCCATGGCCACCTTCTCACTCCTAGATTCTACGAGAGAGGGTGGTTGAGCTTGCTGAGAGCCTGAATTTCTCCCCTGGATGATGGGAAGCACCACTGACTTCCGCATTTCTCACCCATGTGCTGTTTCCCTCCCACTGGGCTCTCTCAAGAGTGATGTATTTGGCAAATTTCAAGTGATGGAAGCAGGGAGGTGGTGAGATGAAAACCGTCATCACTTCTGCCTCCTCACTGTGTGAAAAATGTGAATTCACAATGTCCGTGTCAAAATACCTTTCTCCTATGCCAGGCTTTACTCTGAAAAGAAATATATAATATTTAAGACAGGCAAAAGCACAGAGCCCTACCGTGGGTTTACAATGCCTTGATCAAGGTGGCTTCATTGATGTCCGTAATCTGAATTATCTCTGTCTCTCTCTTTTTTTTTTGGTGCCCCATGGTAAGATTTGGATTGGGTGAGACATGTAACTTGTATAAGTTGGGAGAAGGGTGATTATGAAAGAGGAAATGGGAATGTAGGCCCAGCATGACACCCCAACCTCAGGTGCTATATTAGACAGGAGAATTTATAGAAGTATATGCTTGGAAACAGAGGATCTAAAGCAGCTTCCCATAAACCATCTGAGCATGCCCTCAGGACATCTCTGCCTGTCCCCAGGGCTCTGTGAGCCCTCTAGTGTGCTTTAGGGTGTGTCAATACGTGGCCCTGTGGGGGCTGGCCCTCGAAGGCTCTGCCTACGTGGAGTCAGAGTAAATTTTGTTTTAACATCCTATTCCCAAAGCCTTTGGATCTTGAAATTATTTTTCAGTAACTGCTATCATTCCTAGTTGCATTTATAAATACCACCTAGATCAGAACTTGAATTTTCTTACCTTTGATGGGTAACCAAAAAGCTTCTTTCCCCCCATTCAACTGACATTGAACATTGCTGATAAAATTTGCTGGGAATGTAGGCAGAAATATGTCTTAAGATCTAAGTATTTATCTAGAAAGCTCCAGAGTGACAAAAATGACAGTTGTTTGGATAAATTCATTTTTACTCCTGTTACCCAGAGAAGTGAATTTTGAATGTGCTTTAAAGGTTTAGATTGTCCTTGAAATGATCCATTTGAGCACTTTCTATTATTATTACTGGAAATAGTGTGAATAAATCAGCAAACACATGCAATCTGAATATTTGTAGATTGGCAATAGTTTGAATCCCAATTTTTCATTCGTCTCAGAATAAAAGCTACCAGTTGGCTTTTAAATATCTTTCCAAGCAGTCTGATCATTGTAATACGAAATAACAGTGACAAGATATGGCTTTCAGTACTTTCCAACTAGAAGAAGTCTGATGCCTTGTCAAATCTCTCTCCTCAACAATTGAAGAAGCAAAATAATTTAATATTAAACTAGCTGACATGATATACAAAATATTTTTCAATATATATTTGGGTAAGTGTAATGCCTTTTCAGCCAACTGAAAACTTGTGACTAGTGAAAATAAAAGTTGAGAAAGATAAAAAATGAAGCTCAAGTCCATTTAAAATAGGGAAGATAGTATAAACTCTTAAGACCTTCAGCAGTTAAGTATTAATAGAAAAACCACATTTCACAGTAACAGAGCAATTAAAATTGTATCTCGTTTGAAATAAGTACCAGTGGCAAATTTGAAAGAGCTTAATAAATGCTGCATTACAGGGATACTTGGCTGCTTTCTGTTCTTTTGATGCTGACTACTGGTTATTTTAACTGAGTTATTCTTATTATAAAGATTAAGTATGACTTCCTGTATGAAAAAGAACACATCTGCTGCTTGGAAGAGTGGACCAGCCCCGTGCACCAGAAAATCTACACCACCTTCATCCTTGTCATCCTCTTCCTCCTGCCTCTTATGGTGATGCTTGTCCTGTACAGTAAAATCGGTTATGAACTTTGGATAAAGAAAAGAGTGGGGGATGGTTCAGTGCTTCGAACTATTCATGGAAAAGAAATGTCCAAGATAGTCAGGTCTGTTTCATGAAATATTCACCTCTGTTTAAAATATTTTTAAGTACTTGTGCTAGAAGGGACAGTTGCCAGGGACCTCAGGTAATTTCGTCAGAGCATTGTTAGTAATTCACATTTAAGGCACTGGCTCTCCTGAGCTTCTATGTGTGGCAGAAGAGCAAGATCACCAGCTTCATATCAAAGGGGAAGTTACAGCTGTAGGTAGAAATGGACTTGGAATTAAGAACATAGCTACATTTTTCATTTTATGTAAATATGACATGGTAAGAAAATCTGTGGGCTGCTGGCAGGACCCTGTTGTCCTGGGGGTGCCCTCCTCTCTTGTCACACACCAGACACAAGACATAGATCAGTTTCATTCCTGAGACCCCTGCTTTCCTATATGCATACGGGAGAATAATAACATCCATCCCGACTTCCTCCCACCCAGGGATGATGCTAAAATACCTGCGATGATATGCATGAAAACCATTTTTTTTTTTTTTTTGAGACAGAGTCTCACTCTGTTGCCCGGGCTAGAGTGCTGTGGCGTTAGCCTAGCTCACAGCAACCTCAAACTCCTGGGCTCAAGTGATCCTTCTGTCTCAGCCTCCCGAGGAGCTGGGACTACAGGCATGCGCCACCATGTCCGGCTAATTTTTTCCTATATATTTTTAGTTGGCCAATTAATTTCTTTCTATTTTTTGGTACAGATGCGGTCTCGCTCTAGCTCAGGCTGGTTTCGAACTCCTGACCTTGAGCAATCCTCCTGCCTCTGCCTCCCAGAGTGCTAGGTTTACAAGCCTGAGCCACTGCGCCCGGCCTGCGTGAAAACCATTTGGAAACCAGAGCATGCTATTTTATTTTAAATTATTATTATTGAAATATTTTAACTTTACCTAAGGGCTATCTTTTCTGATTTTATCTGTTCATAGAAATTTTAAAATGCAATTTGCCGCTATGGCATTGTAGTCCATATGATTTATTTTGTAATCTACACTGAATGACTATTAAAAACAAAACAAAAACAAACAAAACCCTGTAGAGAGAAGTCTAGTGAGTTGGTGGGATTTTATCATTTCTTCAAGTGTGCAGTGACCATTCATGCCCAGTTTGTACAAAGAACTCCTTCTCAGTGTGTAGGCCCCTGGACTGTTTAGCACCTGGAACCTATTGCTGAATTAGCTCTCCCTCTTCCTCAGAAGAAAGGGCTACCATGTTGGAGTAAGAGATAATGAGTGTGGGTTTTTCTCAACTTAAAGCACTGTGCAAATGTATAGATCTCTTGTAGGTGTAAATCTCCTTTACAGGAGTAATGGAGAAACTTAGGTTGAATCTCTGGCTAATCAGATTATTTAGATATACAATAAAGTGTTGAATTTTAATTCTATCCTTACAGCTTCCCATATATCATAAATATTGATATTTTATCACCACAGGCATGAGGCTTTTTAATATAAAGTGAATAAGAGCTTAGTCACTAAAGTTAGACTGCCTAAATTCACATCCAAAATACATCTCTTATGAGCCATCTGCAAATAACCTTTTTTTGTGCCTCAGTTTCTGTAATTGTCAAAAATGGCTCATTGGGAGGATTAATTACATAATCTGTGCCAATCATCTGTAAGTGCCAGACACCATAAGGACACGTACGATGTGAGAAATATAAGGATGATGATAATGTTGATGCGAAAAGATGATAATCAGCCCACAATAATCTATAGGGAACTTACTTTAAAAATTTTGGTTGAGTGGACTAGGCTGAAGCTTTATTTAATAGCCTTGCTATCAATCTGACACATTGGCCAAGGAGAAGTTAACCAGTACAGTGTTCCTTTGTGGGTTTAGGAAGAAGAAGCGAGCTGTCCTTATGATGGTGACTGTGGTGGCTCTCTTTGCTGTGTGCTGGGCACCTTTCCACGTCGTTCACATGATGATTGAATACAGTGAGTGCTTGTCATTCTCATTTGATAGACATTCTGCTTCATTTTCCTGCTAGAATAGACAATGAATCATTGACATTTTTGCTAGACACCTGGGTAATCAAATATCAAACATTTCATACCTTTATTTCATGTTTTCAAGATCACCAGGTCATTATGTGGTAGGTAATTATGTATGACTATGACTAAATCTTTCATAACTATGGAGTAGAAGAAGAGGATTTGAGATTCTTCTCCCATGTTATTCCTCTGTTCTGTCTTAGCTGTTGGAACACTGGGACAGGGGTGACATCCTGTGAGTGTTCCCTATTTAAAATCCTGACTTGTGTGGTATGAATTTAATAATACCTAGGGTTTCAGTCAGATTTTCAGTATATTCTTTCTGAAAACCCAGGACTTAACATAGTTCTCAGTATGGTTTTGTTTCTGTAACGCAAGTGAATATTTGAAGGGTAACTGTTGCTCCCAGTTTACGTGAAGCTTGGGGTCCTCAAGTTTAAATGCTATGAGCTCCCTACTATGTGCTGGGCACCAGGCTGTGTTTGTAAGCTTAGATCCTTTTACAATGGAGACTCATCACAAAGGTTATTTTGAGGTGAGAGACATCAGATGCCTCTCCCAAAGTGGTCTTGGGAAATTTTCACACCTTTGACTCCTTGTACATGTGAAGTCTTTGATAAAGACAGAGGATAAACAGAAGTTTTATGCTTATTAAAGTAAATATGCATTCTAAAGTATTACTTCATTTCAGGTAATTTTGAACAGAAATATGATGATGTCACAATCAAGATGATTTTTGCTATAGTGCAAATCATTGGATTTTCCAACTCCATCTGTAATCCCATTGTCTATGCATTTATGAATGAAAACTTCAAAAAAAATATTTTGTCTGCAGTTTGCTATTGCAGGGTAAAAAAAATCTTCTTTCCAGCCCGAAGGCATGGAAATTCAGGAATTACAATGATGCAGAAGAAAGCAGACTTTTCCAGGAGAGAGAATGCGGTAGAGACCAAAGGAGAAGCATTCAGTGATGGCAACATTGAAGTCAAATTGTGCGAACAGCCAGAGGAGAAAAAAAAGCTGAAAGGACACCTTGCCCTC
This sequence comes from Lepilemur ruficaudatus, assembly GCA_963574885.1. Classification (NCBI taxonomy): domain Eukaryota; kingdom Metazoa; phylum Chordata; class Mammalia; order Primates; family Lepilemuridae; genus Lepilemur; species Lepilemur ruficaudatus. The sequence continues at coordinate 25,000 of CAUYRT010064589.1, forward strand.
TTTAGTTCTGAACTCTCTGAGAATTCTGCTTTAGGTAGTGGGCATTAATTGCAATGATGTCTTATAATTAATATCCTTCACATTGTAATCTGAAGAGAAAATTATGTTGAGCAAAGGTCAGAGACTTTTTTTATTCTTAAAATGATGACAAGAAGAAAACACATCATTTTTCCATTAAAAAATGCCACGAAGACACATGAAAAACATAATTGTGAAAAATTAGTAACGCATACTTGGAGATTATTGATGTGAATTTTTAAAAGTCTTGTGGAGAAATTAATGTTCTTTGCTAGCAGTTTTCCTCCCATGCAGTCAATATAATGCGACTTTCAATATATTGTTATATTGGATGAGGAAATAACTTTAAAATGTCATCATCTTTCTTGAATATTGAGTTAATAGTTGAACACTATGATGTAATTTTTAGTGCACTGTTGAAATTGGGTGGTACAGTCTCTCGCAAATGAAGTCTGTGTCCTAATCTTTCACTCAAGAAGAGAGAGAAGCTGGCTGGGTGCGGTGGCTCATGCCTATAATCAATCCTAGCACTCTGGGAGGCTGAGGCAGGAGGATCGCTCAAGGTCAGGAGTTCGAAACCAGCCTGAGCAAGAGTGAGACCCCGTCTCTACTAAAAATAGAAGGAAATTAATTGGCCAACTAAAAATATATAGAAAAAATTAGCTGGGCATGGTGGCGTATGCCTGTAGTCCCAGCTACTCGGGAGGCTGAGGTAGGAGGATCGCTTGAGCCCAGGAGTTTGAGGTTGCTGTGAGCTAGGCTGACGCCATCGCACTCTAGCCCGGGCAACAGAGTGAGACTCTGTCTCAAAAAAAAAAAAAAAAAATGAGAGAGACAAGCAGCTGAGTGACAGGCACGTGGACTGAGAGGTAGTGGGCCTTCCGTCCCAGCTGGCAGCCCTCCCAGCACATTGCTGGCTTGCTGTGAAGACTGGCCTGTCACTTAACCTTGTTAAGCCCACATGTTCTGTGCAAACCGGAGCTGATACTTCCTCTGCTTCATGGAGTCGTTGCGAGGATAACATGAGACGTGAGCGGGAAAGCTCCTTTACTCTACACACCTTCAATTTCTGAAGCATTGTCACAGCTCCTCGGGTCTCAGGCCTCCTCTTCCTGACCCCTTTTCCTTTCTGAGACTTGCCCCCATCTCTGCCCGACCTGCCCCTCATGCCTGTTTAGTGACTGGTTTCTCCAATCAAAAGAAGAAGGTTTGGGGAGCCTCATCTATTGACTGACTGTAATATATTTAGACCAAATTATCCCAAATATTTATATGTTTAAACCCCTCATTTTCACGAGTAGGATGAAGGACTTTTTCTCATACAAAAAGAATTTTCGTGAGAAGGAATGAATCAACTCCAAGTCCATGAAATTTTACAGTGCCCAAGGCTGACCCCAAGGCTGACCCCCAAGAGCTGGGTTAGGTAGTACAACAGAGTCCCCAACCCGTGTTCCTTCCCTCAGCCTTCTTGACACACAGCGCTCTTGCTTCAGGCTTCTCTCGGGCTCTTAAATGTCCTGGATCCAGAGGCTACATCACAGCACCCAGTCACGTCCCCTTCAGCATCTGAGGTCCCAGAGTCCAGTCACGGCCTCAAGGCCAAGTGTTTCTTCTGCCTCCAGTTTTCCACCACTTACTCTCCTAGCCAGTTAATAGAAAGGAAGAGAAACTCAAGAACTCTCAGGATATTTTACTGGTAAGCTTTAATATTTGAGGACCAAAGACCTCAGGCTGTTAGGACCTTCAAGATACAAACATTTAATTTTACATGCATCAATAAAGCATGAATGAAAAAGACAAAAATGAAACAGTGTGTAGAATTTGGAAAAATTGTCAGTTATGATGCCAGAAAATTAACAAAGTGAAGAAAAACTGATTATTTGGTTTGTATTGAAGTGGACTAATTATGGGATATTTCTGTAAACGATCTACGTATTATGTCTAGTTACCCTGTAACAAAACAATGAGTATCATTAAACCATTAAAAATTAATTGGGTTCACTGATTTTGGTTATACTTACTTAATCAGTAAATATTCATATGACTGTAAATTTGGTGTACACATGCTTTAAATATGACTTAATGAAAAACAGATAAATCAACACTGTTATTGATCATTTAATTGGTAAGGTTAGAGTTTTTTTTTAATTCCTAAATATTGCAGAGCTTGATCTAAAAACATAGATTTTATATAATATCTTAAATATTTATTGTAAGATTTCCAGACATCTCATGAAAGCTTTTTTAAAAAATATTGCTCGCATTGCATTGAAACCATTTTAGATACAGAAGTAGTCATAACACATTTTTTTTGTCCTTTAGATATATAATCCTTTGCTCTGTATAAAACTTCAGAAGAGAAATATGGTCCAGTCTGTTACTGAGAATTTCATACGGTTAGTTGAAGGAGCTCTGAGTCCCATCTGAACACTAAGTCCAGACACTGGTGTAACATAGCTTACGAGCCCATAGAGAGTTCACCCTGGATGTGCAAAAGGAACCCTAATTACTGCTTTTCATTCTCTTCTCCCTGACTTCACAGTCCCTTGAGTCTTTTAACCCCTTTGTCTTCTCAGGCATCTGCTTTTTTCTGCTTTTTCTCTGTCATAGGCTGTCATTCTATTCCATCTGGTTTTCCTTTATCTGGTGCTTAGAGTGAGAATTGAAAATGTTTCTTTGGATCCAGGAAGTAGGGTTGGAGAGTGGTACAGAAAACTAGTCTTTCATTCATTAGCGTTTGGTTAAAACATCTATGCAAACAGTAAAAAGGTATGGTTCACTGCTTAGACCTCTTGAGCTTTTTATTTCATTGTGGATTGTTATGCTGAAAAGAGCTGTAACTTTTCTCCACTCTACAAAATGGTACGATCTGCTGTGGAATATCCAGGTAGTTCCTGTCCCTTTCCACCATACTGTGAAGGAAAGCCCCTTCATTTGTCATAGCTTAGTATGGGTCAGGACACCAGCATTATTTATACTAGTTTGATTAAAGACTAATTGCTAGTTTTAAGACCATTTTAAAAAGAACCCAGTTGCAAGGCCTATAATATTACCATCTTAATTGAAGGCTTATAGTAAATTAAAATAATTGAGAGAATGTGGCATTGGTCTAAGGATAGATATCTAGCTAAATGCAAACTAATAGGAATGGCAAAAGTAGATGCACAAATATATGATCAACTTCTTTTGGCCAAGGTGGCAACATAATTCAATGGGGAAAGGACAACCTTTCAAACTAAAAGTACTGGAATAATTGGATTCAAGTACCAAAAATCGGACCTTGATTCTTACACTACATGTAAAAATTAACTTGTAATGCTCATAGTTTTAAACATAAGAGCTAAATCTATAAAATGTTTAGAATAAAACATAGAAGAAAATCCTTGCACCCTGGATAAGGCAAAGATTTCGTAGGACACTAAAAGCAGGAATCCTAAAAGAAAATTGATAAAATTAACTTCATCAAAATAAATCACTTCTGCCATTTGAAATATACTACTATGAAAATGAAAATACAAGCCACCAATTATAAGAAAACGTGTGCAAAACGTATCTGGTAAAGAATATGTGTCTATAATTTATAAACAACTCTTATAATTCAATAATAAGGTTATTTGAACAAACACTTCACCTAAAAAAATAATACAAATCTCCAATAACCAGTAGTGATCAAAGATATGTAAAACAAAACAACAATAAGATACGGCTACTACCACTACATACCAAATAGAATAGTTAAGATTTAAAAGTGTTGGCAAGGATGTTGAGCAACTGGAATTCTCAACTGGGAGCATAAAATGAGATAGCTACTTTGGAAACAATTTGCTGATAAATTGTACGCTTATTCTACAACCCAGAAATTATACTCCAGGATATTTTCCCAAGAGGATTTAAAACATACGTTCATACAAATATTTATACATGAATGTTCATAGCAGTTTACCTTATAATAAACCCAAACTGGAAACAACCCAAATGTTTATCAACTGGCAAATGGATAAACAAATTGTGGTAAAGTTAATCCAATTTATCCAATTGAGGTTGGCCTTTATCAAAAAATCCCAAAACAACAAATGCTGGCGTGGATGTGGAGAGACAGGAACACCCTTATACTGCTGGTGGGACTTCAAATTAGTGCAATCTCTGTGGAAAAGAATTTGGAGATACCTCAAAGAGCTAAAAATAGAAATACCATTTGATCCAGCAATAGCACTATTAGGCATCGACCCAAAAGAACGAAAGACATTCTATAATAAAGACATCTGCACCAGAATGTTTATGGCAGCACAATTCACTATTGCAAGGATGTGGAAACAACTCAAGTGCCTGTCAATCTGTGAGTGGATTAATAAAATTTGGTTTATGTATACCACGGAGTATTAATTATAAGAAATGACAGTGATCTAGCACCTCTTACATTTTCCTGGGTAGAACTTGAGCCCATCCTCTGAAATGAGGTGTCACAAGAGTGGAAGAATAGGCTCCACATGTACTTGCCATCAAATTGGCACTAGCTGATCAACACTAAGGTGCTCACATGGTAGTAATATTCTTCAGGGATTAGGAGGTTGGGGGTGGGTAAACTCACAACTAATGGACACGGTGAGCATTGTAGGGGGGAAAAGGCACGCCTCGAATCATGGTTTGGGTGTGGCAAAGTCATAACATGTAACCAAAATGTTTGTACCCCCATAATATCCTGAAATAAATAAAAAAAAATTAAGAAAAAAGTTATCCAACTGAATGTGACTCAGTAATAACAAGGAACCAACTATTGATACATGCAACAATAAAGATCAATTTCAAAACTATTATGCTAAGTGAAAGAAGCTAGGCAGAAAAGACTATACTCTATGATTCTATTTACACGAAATGCCAGAGAAGGCAAAATTATAGGACTATAAAATAGGCAGGTGGTTGTTTGAGGCTAGTTACGTCTAGGCAATTGAATGCAAGAGGCATGAGAGACTTTTCTGGATGACAGAAATGTGCTATATCTTGATTCTGGTAATGGTTACTTAATACATTTGTCAAAATTCATTGACTTGTATTCTTTAAAAGGGTGAATTTATCATATGCAAACTATACTTTGATTTTTAGAAGTACATAAAGGAATTTCATTTTGCAACGTAAAAACGCCAGTTCCTCCTATTGGTTCCTTGACTTGAAGAATAAGATCTATAGTAGGAAAAGCCTGGTGGAAACCTTTGAAACCACCCTCCCACCACCACCGCCACCACCACCAGCCAAGAGAGTAAATCAAAACCAATATTTTGTCCCAGGGTGATTGACAGAGATCAGTGCTGTTCTTAAAGATTTAGATGACACAGCATATATCTATATCTATCTATCTATCTACTCATCATATCCCCATTTTATTCACTAGTCTGACCCATGCAAAACCTGAATGGATCATAATGAATGACAAGAGACTACTACAAGCTTCAGTAGTGGCTCCAAATGCTGTACTATACTGGATGTGGTATCTTTACTAGAGTGGATAATTGCAGTATGCAGCTATCGATCAGGTAAATGCATTGTTTTCAGCGCCTGTTAAACAGGAGAATCAGCAGCAGTTCACATTCACATGGGGTGAACAGCGGTATAGATTCCACTGTCTTAACCAAGATTGTGTTTAGTTACCTGTTCCTTCACAGTATAGTCCAAAGGGACATGAACTGTCTGGATAGTCCACAGAAGATCATCATATTGGTCCTCTATATTTATGACATTATATTACTTAGATCTGATAAGCAAAAAAAAAAAAAAATACAGTGAGGACTCTTTGATAGGACATGTGTGGGAGACAGGTGTGGGAGATGGTGGAGGTAACAGAGATAAAACTTAGAAAGATGTAGAGGCTACCACATCGGTGAAGCTTCACATTGGTTATGTTTGGACCTCCTACCACTAACAAAGAAGTGCAATGGGCCTCTATAGGTTTGATACTCTGCTCCAGGGAATTCTGTTTTGACCCTTTTATTGGTTAAATGGTAGGCTGCTAGTTTGAGCGTATCCCAGGGCTAGAAAGAGCTCTGCAGTAGATCTAGGTTGTAATAAGAGTGGCATGTCATTTGGACCATATAACTTAGAAGATCCAATGGTTTATGTTGCAGCATAAGAAAAGCCTGTCATTTGGGATTATATGACCCATAAAATCTTGTAGTACTAAGATATCTGTGTTAGATAAAGATGCCATGTGAAGCCTCTGACAGGTCTTAATTAAGGAATTACAGCGTATATCCCTATATTTCTGGAGCAAATTCATGCCATCTGCAGCAGAAAGAACAAGTGACTTACCATCCAGTGACCACATAGCCAAGACTTCTTATCATGATTTGGATACTGTCATACCTAGAAAGTCTTAAGGTTGGGCAGTCTCAGAAATAATTCATAACAAAATGGAAGTAGTACACCCAGGATCACTTGCAGCAGTCCCCAACCTTTTTGGCACCAGAGACCAGTTTCATGGAAGACAATTTTTCCATGGACAGCAGGGGGTGAGGGTGGAGGTGGCGGGGTGAGGGTGGAAGTGTGGGGGAGGCAGAGCTCAAGCAGTGATGCAAGCGATGGGGAGCGACTGTAAATACAGACGAAGTTTCTCTCAAACTCCCGCTGCTCACCTCCTGCTATGTGGCCCGGTTCCTAATAGGCCATGGACTGGTACCAGTCCATGGCCTGGGGGTTGGGGACCACAGACTTAGAGCAAGTCCAGAGAGCACAGAGAAGCTGTACAGAGTCCACGCTCCTCCCTATCACTCAGCACTGCTGCAGCTGTGATCTCTTGTTTGCTTACACTGTCAGTTACAGAGAGGTGTACTGAAGTTTTCCACTACAGTTGGTATTTTTCTATTTTCCCTTTTACAGCTGCAAGCTTTTGCTAATGTGTTATCAGGCACATGCCCATGTAGCATTCTTACATCTTCCTTCATAGATTGGCCATTTTATCATTATAGATTGTATCGTCTTTTGGTAACAGGGAAGTTTTAAAAGAAAAAATTACATTATCAAAAGTCCTTCTCTAAACATATTTAATAAATTATTTAAGATTATGTGTGTTGTTTTTCAAAATAGAAACAATAATTCAAAAATAGAAAAAAAAATCCCCTGAGCACTTGCCAATAGAGGAATGGCCAAATAACTGATATTATATCCATATGATCTCTATTTTCAAGGAATATTTATTGCCATGTGTGGCAGGTGAAGTAATTCTAATAAAATGTGAAAGCTACACATTCAAGAAGTTCCTCCTAATGTTTACCCTGGCCTCCTCCACTCCCATCTAGTCTATAAAAATAAAATTCCTTTCTTTATCACTCTATAAAGAGTTATTTTTATAGTCTCAGCTCACCAAAGGAGGCTTATCACGATTTTCTGCTTTATTGCCCTAAAGTTTAACCCAGAGCCATTCAATTCCATCATCTGTAAGACTAGCAGGCTCTTTAAATAATTAATAAATTATTGCTGTTCGTAGAGTAAAAAGGCACTTCACTTACTTTTCAAATACCACATTTGTACAAGAGTCCGTGACATGTTAAAAAAAAAAAAACAACAAAAAACCGAACAGACCCATACAGTAAAGGATGTAGAATGACAGTATGTGGTTCTCATTCACTTGTTCAACAGATATTCTTGGAGCTCTGCTATGTGTCAAACCTAGATGCCCTCTTTCCATTTCAAGATCAAGAAAAATCCTTTCTACTCTGAACCAGATAAGGCTGAAAAGGTAAATGAGAGAAAAGGGGAAAGAAAATCATAAAAATCAGGTGAATCCATAAGCTTCAAAAACAGATGTAGCTTTACTGGCCTAGATCCCAGCCCCCTTTCCCTTCTTTTTCACTAAAACTTTCATTTTCCAGAACTGAGATTTTGATTTATCTAAGAAAGAAAAAAATCAGAAATAAATGAGATAAAATGACAAAATGGCCCTATATGAATCATTAGAGTTATGAGATGACAGAAGTAAATGAATTATTTGTTCTGATTCCTGTGGTTTCTGCTCACTATGCCAGAATCCCTAGCTTCTGCTATGCTTACAAACTGTGTTAACTCAGGAAAATTTACATATAAATAAACTATTTAGAAAATTCGTATTTAATGAACTGCAAAGATTTTTAATAAAGGGATTTCAAGGAAAAGGAACATCTGAGAAACTCTCAATATCTCTTCTCTGCAGGGCGTAGGTATTTCCAGTGTAACAGATGTTCTCTAAATTCCACCAGCTTGAGTGGGTTCAAAAATAATTATTAAGAAATAATGATTTCTTGTTTAAGATGGCAGACTGTGTAAACATATTTATTTCTCCCCCCTACTGAGATCCTACCAGAATGATACTAAAAGAATAACAAATGTACAAACCCACAAAAATGATGAAAAAGTTAGGGTAGTCATAGTGAATGAGGATTTTCAAGAAATGTTTTGATTAAAAAAAAATTCCTGGATGTTGATTATGAACATTGTGATCATGAAAAACAAACAAACAAACAAACAAACAACCAAACAAACAAAAAAAAAAAAGAGAAAGTCACAGGCTATGCCCAAAGCAGGCCACAATAGGAAGAAGGAATTACGCACATCAACTGAATGCTAGAGAGCCTGGGAATCTTTTAGATGATAACTGCATTGGAGAGTGACAGAGAGAGGTGAAAATGAGAGAACATTAATGATGTGTCTCCAGAACAGTTATCTATCCCTGTCTATTCCATCATCTACCATGAACAGAATGGCCATCTGATAGGAGTTTATCTCTCAGTGCCTAACGCCCCATCCCAAACATACATATGCATTTCTTCTTCAAAGAAATTAAAGGAGGAGTCTGGGGAAAACTACAAAAGTTAGTGTGAATATTGTCAGGCACCCCAGTGTTCTGGAATGCTGGGGTGCCCACGCATGATGACTGAATCCACACCCACTCGCCCTAAATCAAAGCCAGCCAGCTTCAGGCCATATATACAGAGTTTTTGGTTAGCTTCACATTCCTGCATTCTTAAAGGATCATTAGATGTTTTAGAAACCCTGATAAATGAAGGAATAAGACTAAGATAAATAGAAAACTAAGTCTAGAATAATATAATAATTCAAAGTAACAAAAGCAAATTTAGAAATAAACTTTATTTAGTATTCTCATAGAGATTAAATGAGATATTACTTTTATAAAACCATAAATAAAGCATGTTACAAAAAGGAAGAATTGGATTAATAAAGCTTTTGGAAATTAAAAATAGATTGCTGAAATTAAAAATAGATTATTTGCTCACCCTTGTCTCTCATATATTTACTAGAAGTCCCCAAGCTTTCTTCAAAAGTATTTTCTAAAGTATGTTTGTATGGCAAACCTCTTGAGGCTATGTTTATCATTCAGAATACTGTCTGGAAACAAATGCCACATTCAAACTGAGTAATCTGAGGAGTGATAAATAAAGGGACTACTTACAAAGGAGTGAGTTGGGTACAAAAAAGCAAAAGGATTAGTGTACCTAGCTGCTAATAACAACAAAGCACTCTTCCCATCCCTGGGCCTGAAGGGGAGACAAGAAGATGGAAGAGGAAGAGAAAGAGAAGGAGGAGGAAGATAAAAGGAAAAAAGGTGAGAGAGAGAGAGAGAGAGAAAGGGAGAGAGAGAGAGAGAAAGAGAGAGAGAGAGAGAGAGAGAGAGAGAGAGAGAGAGAGAGAGAGAGCACTGCTTGGAGAGAACTGCTTAAAAGGAGATATAACCTCAGGTAGAGGAATGCAGTCAGCCCATGCTACCACTCATGGACAGTGCCATGACCATAAATATGCTGACCTGACTCCTTCATCCTCTGATCTGCTAATGGGCTACATTCCCCAAACACAGTTGAACAGCAAAAGAGCTTCTTGATCTAGCCATGGATCACAGTAGTGCAGGGTGGGTAATTCTGGGCAAGCAACAGGAAATGCACAGTACAAAATAGGCATAGATGGGATTTACCTCAAAATCAAAATTATA
>CAUYRT010064592.1:0-12462 GCA_963574885.1 Lepilemur ruficaudatus
CACTGTGTTGCCTGGGCTAGAGTGCTGTGCTGTGGTGTCAGCCTAGCTCACAGCAACCTCAAACTCCTGAGCTCAAGCAATCCTCCTGCCTCAGCCTCCCGACTAGCTGGGACTACAGGCATGTTCCACTATGCCCGGCTAATTGTTTCTATATATTTTTAGTTGGCCAATTAATTTCTTCCTTTTTTTTTTTTTTAGTAGAGATGGGGTCTCGCTCTTGCTCAGGCTAGTTTCGAACTCCTGACCTTGAGCAATCCGCCTGCCTCAGCCTCCCAGAGTGCTAGGATTACAGGCATGAGCCACCGTGCCCAGCCTAGAAGCATTATATAATAGGTTTAAGGAAGTTGATGAAGGGGTGAACATGTGTGTGTGTCTGTGTGTGTATGCCAAAGTTGTGTGTAATTTATCATTGGGATGAAGAAAATGCATCTTTGCTTACATTCTTCTAAGTCAGTATAGTTCACATATAAAAACTGAATAACATTTCTCTAGCTCATTTTAGGACTTTAAGCTCTTAGGATGAAATCTTTTTAAAAAGTCACTTTTTGTTTGTGGCATATTAACTTACAGTGTCACTAATATTAAGACATTTATATACTGTCCTATTTTCAAAATGGATATAAAGTAACTTAAAAGATAATAAATACCTTAAAAGAAAGAAAAGTAAAATTATATAAAAGTTCAGTTGTTGCTACTGAATGCAAAGTTTAGTTCTTAGCTTTCTGACACCTAAGATTAAAAGGAGAATAAGCAAAATATCTGCTGTTTGCATCAGGACTTTTCCCCCATAACGACATGGAATTAATTATAGGCAAATAAAAGTTTTCATCATCTGTTGGTCGGGATTGTGTGAAAACTAGAGGTATTTAAGTGGCAGGGAACTGTAGTTACAGGTATATAAGTTTAACAAACACTAACTTAAAGCCAGAATTATGCCATGAATTGTGAGCTCAAAGATAAAGAAGACAGAGAGAGACCTTGCCCCTTAAGACCTCAACGTTAAGAACAGGTAAACTGAGTAAAAGGAATAAATTTCTGTCAGGAGTTTGCTATGCTGGATCTCTTTCTCTAGTCTCCTTTTATTGTACCAGTACTCTTATATAAAAATTTTATCTCCCATTTTACATATAAAGAAATTGAAACTCAGTAAAGTAATCTTACTAAGGTCATATGGTGAGTAAGAACCACAGCTGAGAATTGAAGCCAGGTCCAAGACCTATGGTTTTTCATATGATGATCACATAAACACACAACATGGTATGAAAACAAATAAGAATTAAAAAGTACAATAGAGGAATGACTGAAGTGCTAGATTATGGAAGCACAGATAATTTTGTCTGGTGAAGCAGAAAGCTTTAGTGAGGAAGTAACATTTGAGATGAGCATTATAAGAAGGAAGTAGTGATAGAGATGTCAAGATGATAATGTTCAAAGTTAGCATTTATGAGAGTTTAAAATGTGCCAGGCACTGTTTTAAGCACTTCTCATATGTTAACCCATTTAATCCTTACAAAAATCCTGTGACATTGATAGTATCATTATCTCCATCTCCGTTATCTACAAATGTGGTAAAAGAGGTGGAGGTAGTTAAATAATTTGTCTGAAGTCATACAACTAGGATGAGTAGGATTTTGTTAAGTTGAAAGAGTCATTTCAGGAACACGAGAAACGATACTACTAAGGACTCAAGAGAATAACAGGAGGTTTTAGAGAATACAGGTAGATAATAATCCAGTACATTTGCCAAGGAGTTAATTTGCAGAGTTTTAAATTCTGTGTTAAAGAGTTTTGGCTTTATCTCATGATGACTGCAGAGTCATTGAAGATTTTTAAATAGAGAAGTGATAGATATCTGTTATGCACTGATACAGTTATCTATAACAGATGGATAACTTGAAAATGTTTAGAGGGTTTCGAGTGGGGAAAGTTTGGAATGTAGGTAGACCTGTGTGGGTATCATAATAGGTTTAAGGAAGTTGATGAAAGTATGAACTAGAACCAGTAAGAATAGGAATGGTTGGCTGGGCGCAGTGGCTCATGCCTGTAATCCTAGCACTCTGGGAGGCCGAGGCAGGCGGATTGCTCAAGGTCAGGAGTTCGAAACCATCCTGAGCAAGAGCGAGACCCCGTCTCTACTAATAATAGAAAGAAATCAATTGGCCAACTAAATATATAGAAAAAAATTAGCCGGGCATGGTGGCGCATGCCTGTAGTCCCAGCTACTTGGGAGGCTGAGGCAGAAGGATCACTTGAGCCCAGGAGTTTGAGGTTGCTGTGAGCCAGGCTGATGCTACGGCACTCTAGCCCAGGCAACACAGTGAGACTCTGTCTCAAAAAAAAAAAAAAAAAGAATAGGAATGGTTAAGGGAAAAAAGGTTTGGAGTGTTAAGAGATAAAGTGATTAGAACTTGGACCATGTTTCTCAGTGGCAGTATTTCCAAGAAGCAAAAGGCAATACAGATTTGGGATTAATCAGTATTTAAAGGGTTGATGAAAATATGGGTATGGAGTAAGATGGCCTAGGGGGGAGGTTGTATTTCAGAAAGAGGGCTAAAAATTTAACTCTAAGGTATTCCCCACATTTGAACAATGGCAGCAAGGGAAGAAGAACCAACAAAGATGTTTTTAAAAGCAGCATGATGAAAGCATGAACTGAAACACAGTTGGGGGGGGGAATATAAGGCAGAGTTTTAGCAGGTTCTAGATCATACAGGGTCTTGGATATCACATTAAGAGTCACATATCCTTTTCATTTAGCTAATAAGGAGCCAAAGAATAAATGGTGAAATTCTCATTTTGGGGCTTCATAGCTCATACTACATGAGTGGATGAAGTGTAGATTTTAGTGGAGACTGGAGTTGGGAAGGCATATTGGTGTTGGTTTTGTGGTAAAGATGAGAGAAAACTAGGACTGAAGCATTAGGAATGAAAAGGCTTGGGTAGGCTTGAGACATGCTTAGATGATAAATTTGCTGGGTTTGCTGTGGGTGATAAGGAAAAAGAAGAGTCAAAAGTAATACCCTAGAGTCAAATATCTAACTTTGATTTTAGGGTGGGACTCAACAGAAAGTAAGAAGGGCAGCAGGGAGAGGTATAAAGCAACAGGAATGAGTTAGGAATTTGTGAGCTTATGATTAGTGAGAATGCTCGAAAAGATGTTGGGTTGGAATATGAGAGAAGAATGCTGGAGACAGCTGGGTTTTGGATTTTAATATGCCTGTGTGGTATTAGAAACAAAACTAAGTATTGACCCTGAGGACTAGAGGAATTTTGGACTGATTGAGTCAGTGTGTGTTCATTTGCTCTCTGGTTATTCTGCTGCTTAAAATTAATTTGTAACTACAATCATTCTGTAGCATTTGATTTTCTTGCCTTTTTTAAAGTTGTTTATCTATGGCTTGAGCTGCCTAGACAGTTTTGATTATCAAGCTGTTACAAATCTAGCTTATTTTACTGCTGATACAAGTGAAATAAATCAGTTGGAGGCAGACTAGTTATGTGCTAATGCTTGATTGTGGGTGACAGGTAGTACTAAGTGTGTCAGGGATCCCCAAGACCACCCAAAGGTTTGATGATTGGCTACAGGCACTCACAGAACTCAAAAGCTGTTATACTCATGCTTATAGTTTATTTCAGCAAAAGGATACAGATTAAAATCAACAAAAACAAAAGGCAAAAAGGGTGGGATTCAGGAGAAACCAGATATAAGCTTTCAGTTCTCTCCCGGTGGAGTTGTATGGACAGCACTTAATTCTCCCAACAATGATGTGTGACATGTTTGTCAGCCAGGTGAGCTCTTCAACCTGGGTGTCCAGGGGTTTTATTGAGAGGTCAGTCACATGGCAGTAACTGGCCATGTGGTTGACCTTAGTTACTCCGTCTCCAGCTCTTCTCAGAGGTCAAATTGATACATTATGGCCCAGGGTTGTAGGAAAACAAAAAGAGATGTTTGCCATAATTACATTATTAGCATAAACTATCTAGCACAGCCCAAGGTGTCAGGTATACAAAGACATTATCAGGCAGGATATTCTGAGAGCTCAGACATTATCTCACAGAACCTGATCAAGGACCAGCCCTTTCTTTGGAATGTGCCCCACTGAAGTTACCTTTTATGGCATAAGCATAAGTACATAATTGTAACTTGCTTTAACTCTAGTTGGCTCTGAAGCCTATGTAAAATTAACATTCCACAGACATTCCATAGACATCTAATCTTTTAGAAAATGCTGTATTTATATATAGCAGTTTTCAGTAATGTTGCCTAACAGAACATTATTTGTTAGTATATTTACTGGAGATGGCAGAAATCAGTGAAACTCTTATAGTTGAGCATATCCTTATTTTAACACTTTTGAATGCTGGAGATTTTCCTTTGGTTTACATAACACAAGATTTCAAGAAAATTGTTAGTTCAAAACATTGACTCTGAAGAGTTGTCAAACTTGTGCATGCCTGTATGTGTGGTGTATTTCTCCCTTGTTGTGTGTGTCTGGAGATCAGCTTTCTAGAAGTCTTCAAATATCTGAAATATTACTAAAGTAACAAGTTTAAAAGTTTTCCAGCAGTGAAAAGCCGACATAATAGTGAAAAATAAATAACTAAAGTAGATCAGGATTGCTGAAGACCTTGTTGGTACATGATTAATCAGATTATTAACTAGAAGGAAAAGAATATACTTACTGACTGTTAGTGGCCCTAGAAGCCCGGTAGTTTACCATAGAAATCAAACAGAAGGGAAAACCAAGAAAAAAGAATAGTAGGCAGGGAAAGTATAAAATAGCAGAAGAGTTCAGATGGGAAAAGACAGTGACAGGTAAAATTACAAGCATCAAAGACATTGGGCAGCTGTTAACCAGATAATAGAAATAAGGAAAGCAAACTTAGAAGTAACTAGAATGGCCCAATAATCCTGTGCTGTGAATTTCAGAATTATAAGGGGTGTTTTTTTTGTTTGTTTGTTTGTTTTTCTGAGACAGGGTCTCACTCTGTCACCCAGGCTGGAGTGCAATAGTGCCATCATAGCTCACTGCAGCCTCCATCTCCTGGGCTCACATGATCCTCCTGCCTCAGCCTCCCAAGTAGCTAGGACTATAGGGGTGTGCCACCATGGCCAGCCAAGAGTTTTTTTAAATGAAGATTTCCATGAAGGTCCAGTATATTAAAAAAAACAAAACAAACAAAGTTAAGCTGGGCATGGTGGTGCACGCTTGTAGTCCCAGCTACTCGGGAGGCTGAGGCAGGAGGATCGCTTGAGCCTAGGAGTTTGATTTCAGCCTGGGCAGCATATTGAGACCTCCATCTCTAGAAACAGAAATTAGAGACAAGAGTCTGCAGTTTCAGGGGGACTAAGATCTGGCTCTACTTTACCTTCCCCCATCAGCCTTTGAGATGCTGTCATGGGAAACTTCACTGAAAATGATAACTGATCTTAATCTAGAATCCTTAAACATTTTATTATTTTAGACCTCTATATATCAGTTACAAAAAAATGGTTTTCTGCTAATAGCAGGGGCTATGTAATAAAAACAAAGTAATGTTTCATTTAGTAGCCTCCCAAAACATCACAGGGCAAGGCAACATGTCATTCTGCACAGGGTTCTCTTTTGTGGACACAGTTTATTTAAGCATACTATTATGGATAGGTATTTAAGCTATTTCCTGAATTTTGCAAATACAAATAATATACCAGTGAATATTCTTGTGCATTTTCATATTATTGGAAACATATCTTCAGAGTACATTCCTAGAAGTAGGATTGCTAGGTTAAAGTGACTGCATTTGTAATTTTGTTACATAGTGCCAGATTCTTTGCTTTAGGGGTTGTGTCATTTTGCTTTCCCCGCAGCAGCATACAGAAGTGACTTTTTCTGTATCCTTGCCAAGGGAGTGTGTCACATTTTAAATTTTTGCTTGTCTGATAGGTGAGAAACTTAGTTTTGATTTGCATTTCATTTATTATGAGTGAAGTTGAACATTATTTCATTTGTTTAAGGGCCATTTTTATTTGTATCTTTGTAAATAGACTTCATATTTATTTTCCATTTTTCTATCAAATTTTTGCTTTTTCTTAGCTTTTAAGTGTTCTTTGTATATTAAGAATATGAGCTCTTTCTGATGCATATTTCAAATACTTTCCTAGTTTTTCTTTTGTCTTTGTAAATGTTATGCCATGTGAACTTTTTAAAAATATAATCAAACTTGTCAATCTTTTTTTGTTGTATCTGGATTCTGTCTGAGTTATAGATATTTTATGTTAAAGGATTATCTATAAATTCCTATTTTTGTGTTTTATATCAAGAGTGGGTGAATTTTTCAGTATCCGTGGAGATAATCTATGATTTTTGTCCATAATCTATTAACAAATCTTATGTTAATGATATTCCTAAAATTGAGCCATCCTTGTATTCCTTGAATAATTCTACTTGATCATTGTATATTATTTTCTCAATGTGGTATGTGATTCTGTTTAATATTATAATATTTTATTTCAGAGCTTTACATCAGTACTCACATAAGTGATATTGATCTGTAGTTTAGCTTTTGTGTTATTAGATAATTATATTACAGATACTAATATATCTATTAATTATATTGATATAATTAGTTGATAATGCTACTAATCATTTATAAATAATAAATTATATAGTTATACTTTATTAGGTATTAATGTTATGTTTCTTTTCTCTATGCTCTGGAACAATTTTTATAACATCGAGTCTATCTTATCTCTGAAGATATGGCAGTTTCCTTCTTTAGTCCTTTTGGATCTTGGTACTTTTTTGTGGGATTAGTTTCTTGATAACTTTCTCTATTTTCACCATGGAAGTTGGCTTTTTTAAGCTGTCTCTACTGAGGCCAGTTTTTGTAAAGTATTGTCCTAGGAAATTATTCATTGCATCTAGATTTTCAACTTGCATGTGCGTATTCAGAGTAGTCTCTATATAGTTTTTTGTTTTATTGTTTCAAGGGTTATTTTCTTTATCATTTCTCATTGTGTATATTTGTGCTTCCTTACCCCTTTTTTCTAAGTTAGCTAGGACTTTTTCTTTTTTAATTTTTCAGAGAACCAGGGTTTCAGTTTATTAGTTAGATGGATGGTTTTTCTATTCTTTACCTCATTACTTTGTACTTTTCATTGACACATCATAATTACCCCAAATCCATAGTTTGTATTATGGTTCAGTCACTCTTGGTATTGGGCATTCTGTGGGTTTGGACAAATTTGTTTAAATTTTTAAGGCTTTGAATTTTCCTTTGGTCACTGTTTTAGATAAATCTCATAGATTCTAATAGGTGGTGTTTTTGTTATAATTTTTTAGAAACTATGTAAATTTTTTTGTAATTTTTCTTTTCCTTAAGAACTGTTTAATATGTTATTAAATCTCCATATAAAAAGTCCTTTTTGGTTTTTATTTTATTAATATCTACTTTATTGGCTTGTGATAGGTTTGTAATACTTCTGATTTATATAATTTACTAATGTTTTCTTTGGGCCTAATATGATTTTTGTGCTTCATATGCAAGTTATATTATTCATTATCAGGGTGTAAAGTTCAATACAAGATTTATATCTTTACTTTTTGTCTACTTGACCTCTCTTATACTGACAGTAGTGTGTCAAAATCTCCTATTATTAGCATGTTTTATGTACTTTTCTTGTGTCCTTTTATTATCTGCTTTATAACACTGATTGCAGGATTATTTGGTGGATAGATGATTATAGCTATTGTATCTTTATTATACATTATGGGATTTTACTTCATAAAATATCTTTATTTCTTTTTTATAATGCTTTTTAGCCTATTGATCCATTAACAGGATTGCAGCCTCTACTTCCTTTTTATCATTAATTTAGGATACTTTTGCTCATTCCTTTATTTTTAGCCTTTCCAGATTACTTTAGGTCTGTCTCTTGTATATAGCATAAAGTTGAGTTTTGTTTTGAGAGCCAATTTGAAAATCTTGTACTTATTATAGATGAGTATTCACATAGATTGATATGATTGATATGTTTGGTTTCAACTCTCTAATATTATTTTGTGTAATTTTTCTGTGTTTTATTCTCTGCTTAGTATGCTTTTCTCTTTTTAAAATTTCTTTTGGTATTTAGGAAAGTTTGTATTTTTATTCTAGTGGTTACCTTTATACTTACTGTTTCAATACCTTTTAAATGCCCTTTTCTTTTTTAACTATCTGTTTTGACAGTTTTAAATAGTATTTTTTGACTCTTAACCTATTATTTGCGCAGTGACGCATGAACTTATTCTATTTTCTTTTCTCTTGCCTCATCCTCATTTTTAAATCTGTAGGCTTATCTCTTTTGCCAAATTTAGGACATTTTCCACCATTATTTCTTCAAATTTTTTTTCAGTTCCACCTCTCCTTGTAGGGATTCTGATGACACAAATGTTAGATATATTGCAATTGGGCTACAAGTTCCAGAGGCTCTGTTCATTCCCATATTCTAATCTTTTTTTTTTTCCTGTTATTCAGATTGGATAATTTCTATTGATCTTTCTTTGGGTTCATTGATTCCCCCCTACCATCGTGTCTTTTTTTCCTGCTGAAACTTCCTATTTATTTTTAATTGGTTTCAAATGTGTTCATAATTGTTCACTGATGCATTTGTATGATAGTTACTTTAAAATCTTTGTCAAATCCTTGTCAGATAATTCCAGTATCTGTGTCATCTCAGTGTTGGCATCTGTTCACTGTCTTTTCTCTTTTGAGTCAAGATTTTCCTAGTTCTTGGTATGATGAGTTATTTTCAGTTGTAGCCTGCACATTTGGGGTTTTATGCTATGAGACTGGTTTCTGCGTAAATCTTGTTACCTCTTACTCTACCATACTGGGTAGTAGCCAGGCTTTGTTTCCACACATGGCATCTCTAGACACCTCCAACAGGGAGGCCTCTTCACTGCCTTGGTGGGTGGTAAATGGGCTCAGCTCTCAGGCACAGCTTCTGTCTTCCAATTTTTGAAGTTGGAATATTTCTATTTTCCCAGAACATGTGACATTTACAAGTTACTCTTCTCTTTATCCCCACATTTGTCTTAGTTCTTTACCTACAATGAAATATATCAAATGCTCATTATTACTCCTTTTGCTCAAGTTTTCCCAACCATCTGTTCAATTAATAAAGCATATGCTCTAGTTAAGGGATCAGTAAACGTTTCTGTAAAGGTTCAGAGTTAGTATTTCAGGCTTTTTGGCCATGTGGTCTCTATGCCAATAAAGCAGATACCCCTCTTCTGTTCTCTGAAGTCTCTTTCACGTAGCCTTGGGGCAAGAGATCCAGACAGAAGCTGTAATTGAATTTTTTCTCTTCTTACAGGTAATTGGACATTTTTGGTGTTCTCTGACTCCTAGTAATGCTGAAGGTGTGGGTTATATGTCATTTTATTTGCTCTTCTTATTTATCTGTATGCTTTTTTGAAGGATATGTGAATTCAGGTACAAACCATACAGGTTATGGGGCAACAAGATATATCTATAATTTGGATAACCTAATAGGACACATCACTGGAATATCACATGAAATTTCCTCTGTGATGACACCAAGGAAAGCCACATACAAGCTCTTTGACCTCGAATGAATCACCAAATCTCTGAGCCTATTTTCTTTTATGTATTTGCAAAATTAGTATGGCATAGGTCATGGTTTATACTTCATGCTTTTCAGCTGGGAACATGTTTCAAGGGATTTGCAAATAATTTTTTTCCTCAAATGAAATTAAAGTGCCAAATCATTTCTTTTATCTGCTTACTTTAACAGTATGAAAAATTATATTGCTAAGTATTTTTGAAAACCAGTAGAGTAGACAGATGATCTTTTTGATCTCTTTTAGACTTGAAACAGCAGGGTATATTGACCTCATTCTGTAAATAGTGTTTCCATGTGATTTTTAGGTACCTAATTTGTGAGGACAGAGAGAATTACTTTTTTACCTGTTTTAAAGTTATCTGATACATAAATGCAAAAATTGGGATAGAAGTTGTACCAGACTTCAGTGTCTCGTTTTTGGTGAAGAGTGATCTGAAATAGGCATTGAGAGAAAGATAAGGTACCTGCTAGTTAATAGATTAATCAGGTAAGCAGATGTCTTTGCCACTAAGCTCAAACGTAAACTTTGGTTACTTTTTCTGTCACCACTCCTGAGGTAAGCATTCAAACAAATATGTACACTGGTTATTTTTTATTTCCTGTAGATTCTCGTAGACACTGTTTGGGCTCTGTCCTACTTGACAGATGGAGGTAACGAGCAGATACAGATGGTTATTGATTCAGGGGTTGTGCCATTTCTTGTGCCCCTTCTGAGCCACCAAGAAGTAAAAGTTCAAGTAAGTATTTTTAAATTTTTCTTATTTGTATAGAATTGTGTTTGCTACAACAAGTTAACTTGTACAGCCAGGCTTCAATTCTGTCTGTAAGTGCTTATTCTCCATATTTCTCCTGCTGGCCTCCTGAGCCTAATTTTATTGATTTCCAAATCTTTATCTCACCCAAATTCGTTGCTGAGTGTCAGACCCATGTAGACAGACGTTCTTGACCCTTTAGACATACCCTCTAAGAACTCCTTCAGGCATTCCATTGTCATTTCAACCAGAAAAAAAAAAAAGAAACAATCATCTTCTCCCACAAACCTGCTTTTCTTCCTTATCCCTTTTCAGTGGACACGTGGTTAGAGCCAGAAACCTTGATTCCTCCTTTCAGTTCCCATTTCATACAAAATCTTTTCATTTCTTCTTATATAGTTTTCAAATCCATCTCTCCTTATCTATCTAGAGCCACTGATTTAGTTTAAGACTCATTTTCTTTCCCCCTAGTTGAAGTTAGCCTCTTCTGACTGTACTCCCACTTTCTCTTTCCCCACTGTAATTAGGTGTAGGTAGCCAATAGAGCTGTTCATCCTACTTCTAGCAAGGTGACTTTCTAGATGGAAATGTGCGCCCATTCCAGATCTTTATTAAAATATTTCTATGGTGCCAATTTAGTAATGGATTAAAATAGTTGTTAAAAAATGGAACTTTATATTTTTTGTTTTAATTTCCTTTTATTTTTTGAATCTTTTTTCTAACAATTTGCCCATAAAGTTCCAGTTTTTCACAAGAGACTGTTGTTTAAAATTCAGAATTTTCCATCTGCTTAATGCTTTGTGTAAAGATAAAATAAGTGTTAATCATTCACTCCTTGCATTTTTATATTTTCTCAGGATTATGAAAAATGTAGAATCATTTTGATCATAAACAAATAAACTTAATAGAAAACAATTTCTCCCCACCCTAGACAGCAGCACTCAGAGCAGTTGGCAACATAGTGACTGGCACCGATGAGCAGACCCAGGTTGTTCTCAATTGTGATGTCCTGTCACACTTCCCAAATCTCTTATCACACCCAAAAGAGAAGATAAATAAGGTAAGACAAATTATGTCCTCATCATAGTCCATTCTTTCTCTTTCTTTATCTCAATTTTAATTGTCCCCTTGTTTCTATTCCTGCTTATTTGTGATTTTCTTCCAAACCACTGCAATAAGGATGAGGATTGTTTTAAATCACCTCTGTGATTATCTTGTGTCACCTTTTAATTGCTTCCTTTAAGTGCTGTCCTGAACATCACACAATATTTTTAGACTACCTATGTTTTTATTTAAATAGACTGAGCTCTAGCAACAACCATTAAATTACAGCCACTAGGTGAAGGAGCATACAAAATCTGCCACTTGGATGGCTGGTATCTTTTCTAAACAAACAGGTCATAATTTAATTTAATCTCCCTACAAAATTAGATTGGACCTAAAGATGAAGTAGCTGAATTCCAGGATCATAAAAAATTGTTCTTTTAAAGATTTTAAACTTGATAGGCAAATTTATTATTAATTTTATAATATGTACTTAAGTACTTGTCTTTTTATTTCTGGCTTATTTCACATAGCATGTGTTGTGGCCCCTTTTGGGGAGAAGGAATGAACACAGAAGACAAACGACAAACGACAAACACACAAAGACGGTACAAGACTGCAGCACCTCTCGACTGCAGCGTCTTTATTTTTAACACTGTTCTTTTGGCATCTGTCCCAGTCTATCCCAACTTTTCCCACCGCTATTTTCTGTTCTCAGAATGTTTTTGTCTCAGCATGGACTGGTTCTCATTGCTCTGCCTCAGGGAGTTGACGTTTGCGTCTCCTCCTTTGCCCTTTCCCGTTTGTGGTTCAAGGCACCCTGGCTTGTTTGCAAGTCACAAGGCGTCTTGAGGCCAATCAACAAGAAACAATCCATGTGAGAACAGGTGTTCCGAGAACTGCTTTGTTCAAGCATGGCTGAGAGATGACCCGGTGTCCACCACATCTTCCCCCTTTTTGTTTTTCTAGCGTTGGCTCTGGACATGATGCAGAACGGCCATAATGTTATAGTGCCGTTGTCTTTCTTTTATTCTTCCTTGGGTCCATCGTCTGAAGACT
>CAUYRT010064594.1:0-56715 GCA_963574885.1 Lepilemur ruficaudatus
GAGATCATCCCTGTCCACCCTACTTAAAATTGCCATCTCTCCTACTCTCATGTTTTGGTAGCTGCTGTCTTCACATAGCAGGTGCTCAGGATTTGTCACGAGTGAACGCCCCACCCCAGCCTCCACAGACAGCATCTAGCACAGTCTGGGGAGCCAGGGAGGACACCACCTCAGCCCCTCAGCCCACTCCCAGGACCACAGCCATTTGCCCTTCCTCCCTCTGCCTCCACAGGTCCCAGGCACGTGGTGACAATCTGTTTCTCTGCCTCTTGGTCCTCCCAACTGAAAGCAGAAGGGGGCCCAGTCCTGGGCTGGGGAGGAACGCTAAGGGTGATAGGCATTCCAGCAGAGGTTAGACTGGGAAGGTAGGCCCACAGCTGGGGGGCCCCGATGTCACCTTATGTCTAGCAGGTTTGAGAGGGGTTGAGAGACAAAGGTCTTTTAAAACATATGTGGGTTTGGTGGAGAACAGGTGGAGCCAGACAACTTCCGGCTCCACCAGGATGCACAGTGAGGCTAGGAGGAGGGCACAGAAGGGCAAGGAGCACCAGAGGAGTCAGACTTCCTTTAAGACACCCCTTTCTACCAGAGAATGGTAGCGTGCCTGTAGTCTCAGCTACTCAGAAGTTGAGGCTGGAGGATTGCTTGAGCCCAGGAGTTTGAGATCAGCCTGGGCAACACAGTGAGACCCCATCTCAAAAACAAAATTATACTGTTTCATTCCTCTGACATGTCAACAATCATGTTCTGCAAAGTGGGACAAATCAAGCCCCGTTGCACTCCTCCTGACGGTGTACACATCCAGTTGGGGACAAACTCTGGCCTCCCTGAAAGGGCTGTAAACAGCTGAGAGGACTGAGTGTCCTCACCCCACCCAGAGCATGTGTGGACAGCCCTACTAGAAACCAGACCCTCAGTCCCCTTTAGCCTATTTCCCACAGGGGTCAGAGACAGCCCAGGAAGATATAAAACGTATCATGTTGCTCCCTACCTCAAACACCCTCAAAGCCTCATCCTCACTTGAAATAAAATCCTGAATTCCCACCCTACCTCACACACAAGGATTTGCATGTCATACGAGGCTCCCGTCAGGGCCAGGCACTGTCCCACCTGTCTTTCCCCTGGCTGTTCCCTGTACCTCAGACATGCGGCCTCAACTCCTTGGGACTCTGATCAAATGTCACCTAAAAAACACATCCCCTTCCTCTCTAACATCTAGCCTGTACTTGTTAGCCGTCACCACCCAAAGGGCTTCCCCTTTGTCGTTTGTGGTCTGTTCTGCTCACAGCTGTGACCCAGGGACCTAGAACAGGCCTGGCACGTCACACGTGCTCTGAAGTGTCTGCTGAATGAACAATATCACATCTTTGGCCCAGCCGAAATGGGACTGTGAAGAGAAACAGAACCTAAGGTGCCACACTTGGGGCTGCAGTCAGGGGTGAGGGGACCTGGGTCTTGAGGAGAGTCTAGGCCCACAGAAGGGGATGTGTCCCTGTCCTTCCTACCCCCGCCCCCACCAGACCAGACCCGGGCTTTGACAGTCACGGTGTCAGCCCATGGGGAGGGTGTAGGTTCCAGAACACAAAGACAAACCAAGCACACAGCTCCGGCACTAAGTCAAGTTCTTTACTTCCCAGAAGTGATGCTAAGGGGAAGAAGAAAGAGGAGGGTGAGGAGAGGAAGACAGAAAAAGCCAGAGAGTGGAAGGAGGTGGGAAGAGAAGGGACAGTAAACCACTGTTCTATTAAGTCTCATGAGGCAAGTGCTCAAGGTAAAAAAAGAGTCCTGGAGAATCGTCCGCAGCTGCGGGAAGCATCTCTGTTTCCTTCTGCATTTAAGTCCTGGGGGTGGGGGAAGGCTGCCGCCGCTGCCGCTGCATTAAATAGTTATGTACATCGCAGAGAGTCCCAGGCCGTGGGCAGGCAGGGGAGGGGGTCATTTCACCAGGGGCCGAGTTTTATCATCATCACCGCACTGGTGGGCTTTGTACTTTTTCACTTCTGCCATGTATTTGGCCCAAGCGTCACCTTTACTTGTTAATACCTGTTGGGGGTGGGAGGGAAGAGGGTTGGGAGGGGGATGCCAGGAACCAGGGTCAGGACTGTCCTGAGACAGCTGACCCAACCCCAGTGTCACCCCAAGGCCCTTGCTTTGAGGTAAAGATGCAGAGTCAAGTTATCTGTGGACACTTGAAATCCCTCCCAGCATGCCCATCCAAGGCCCAGCCTCTGGACAGGGAGGGAGGAGGCTCCACCAAGGGGGTGCAAAGGCTGCAAGGGAAAGGCAACTCAGGTGGCCCCCCACACCCAGCCTGCTCACCTCATCCTCCGTCTTCTGCTTCTTGGCTACTATTCCCGTCTTGAGGGCTAGTTTGTTCCCGCCTCTGCGTTTGCCCACCTGGGTGAAGGGACAGAAGACTGCAACGGTTACAGGAGCCGGCCCGCCCTTGGCGGTGCTGAGGCCCACTACACCTTCCTAGCCCGGCCCGGTGGCCCGTCCCGACGCCGCGCCCAGCTCCGCCAGCCGGCCGACCTGCGCAGCAATCAGAGAGGAGCACACGCGACTCTTAGCGCCTGTCCTGGGCCCTGGGCTGCCCTCCCAGGGAGAAAGCAGCGCTCCCACCATGGTGGGGACCAGCTCTGCCCTCACTCTCCATGCGAAGGCCTCACGCTCCCTTAGCAGGGACTGTATAGGTGGCAACAGCTCCCTTTATTGAGCACTTACTGTACGCTAAGCCCTGTGCTGAGTGCTGTGGATGTGTCATCTCCTTTCACTTTCACAGCTACCTTAACGTGAAGGTTATAACCGCCCCCATTTTATAGATGAGGAAACAGTCTTTGTGAAGGAAAGGTCATGCCGGCAACAAACAAGTGAGCTGGCTTCAGGGTCAGGTGGGTCAGCAGCATCCTTAGTCACCAAGCAACATTCTCTCCCCTACACCTAACTTGACCTGGCCTCTTTGAGGGTGCAACTGCAAATGGAATGGCCCTTGAGTAAACAAATGAAAAAGTGACAATTACTGCTACTCCCATTCGTAGAGGGGTACTAAGCCTCCAACCTCAATTGTCACACCAACCCAAGTCCTAACACTTTACCCTGCTTTCCCCTTCTTCAAACACAAGTCTTTCTCTGGACTTCCATCCTGGTATCTCATCTTCTCCCATCGATTGAGCGTTTCTTGTGCTCCAGGGGCTGCAACAGCCTTCACAGACATCCCATCTCCACCCTTCCACCAGGCATTAAGATGGCACTATTCTCACACCCATTTTTAACAGATGCAAGACATTAGGCTTGGAGAAGTGGATCATTTGTCCCAAATCACGCAACTAGCTCCAGGACTCAACCCCCAGTCCATTAATTCTCAAGTCAACACTTTTCCCTCCACACTACAGGAAGCAGATCTCAACACCAGAGACAAGGCAAGCTCAGAAGTGACAATCGATATATGCCCTATTTATTTAGCCAGGAGTTTCTCAACCTGGCGTTAATGACATTTTGAGCTGGATCATTCTTTGTTGGGGGGGCAGGGCGCTGTCCTACCCATTGTAGGATGTTGAGCAGCATCCCTGACCTCCACCCATAGATGTCACTAGCACCCCCTCCCGCAGTTCTGACAACCAAAAATGTCTCCAGACTTTGCAAACTGTGGGGGTGGAGCGACTCGTTCCCAGCTGAGAACCACTCGTTTAGCCTTTCCTATATAAGCCAAGCCCTGTGCTAACCACTTTTCCACAATGACCTCACAGAACCCTCACTTCGGAAGATACGATGATGTCCATTCTTGCAACTAGTGAAATGAGGGTAGGCCAGCCCAGAGGCTACAGGAAAGCAGCGATCTTTTCTGTCACGTTCACCACTGCATACCCAGCACCTAGCACAATGCCCAGCACAAGGTAAGGTGCTCAGTAAATAAACCCTGGTCGAATGAGATTCAGGAAAGTCAAGCAGTTGTCCTAAGTAACTGTCCTACACAGTAAGCAGTCTGAGTCTAATGCATACAGCTCAAACTTCAGGACTCGAATTTGTCCTCCTTCCCCACAATAGGGGGTGGTCCCACCATCCAAGTCCACGTACCACTCAAACAGGAATCCTGGTATCCAGGCTTCCCCATCCCCAGAGTGCTGCTTCCAGTGCAATTCCTTAGCTCCCAGTTCCCGCGGGCAGGCTCCGGGGGTCCCCACCCCCGCCCCCCGAACCCTCGTCAGGGAAATCCAGGTTCCACATCCTCGGCGGGTGCGGCCCGCTCGGACGACCCCCTCCTCGGGCACAAAGTGGACCTGGATCCCGATCCCCCGGCTCAGGCCCCAATTCCCTCTGCCAAGGCGGGCCCTGGCGCCCGCCCCCACCCCCGCGGCTCCTTACGAAGCTAAGTGTGGGGCCCGGGCCGCCCTTCCTCTTCGGATCCCCGGGGCCCGCGGCGGCGGAGGCCGACTGGTCCGGTCGCTGCGGGCCCGGGGGCGGCTCTTCCTGCCGCTGCCGCTGCTCCTCCTCCATCTTCCGCTTGAAAAGCTCCAGGAAGCTGCCGTCGTTAGCGAACAAGTTCACGCCGCCCGACACCGGGCTCGAACCCGCGCCCGACACCTCCTCGTCCCCGCTCTCAGGCGACGTCCCCGGCCCAGACTCAGCCCATCGGCTCCCGCCGCCGCCACCGCCCGCGGGGCCCGGCGCCTCCCGGCCCGGAGGCTCCGCCCGTCTCCCTCGGGCAGCCATTTTGTCGCCAGGTGCCGCGCAAAGGACTCCGGGAAGGCCGCTCCGGCCCCGCGCTTGGCGCCCGACTTGCCTCGTCCGGAACAATGCATGCCGGGAAGAGCGGTCAGGCCCTGAGGCGTCCGCCGTCGGGGCGGGGCCGGGGGCGGGACGAAGGGGGGTATGACCCGGACGGGGCGGGGCAGCGGGGAGGCGCCCCCACCCCGCGTGTTTTTATAATCCAGGGAGACTCGAGGTGGCGTTTTGCAGACAGGCGTTCTCCAGGAATGGGACCGTCGTCTGAGACTGGGGCTGTAGCTGACTCTCCGGACTGCGGTTCCTGCTTGGGACTGGTGGCGCATTAGCATTAGCTTTCCAGGGCTAAAATCCCTGTCTGGCATTAGAAATAATCTCTGGGAAGGGAAAAATTCGGTTTGGGACTGTATTCTCACCTGACGCCTCCGAATTTCGGTCCCTACCTAGGTCTAGAGGGCATACATAGCCCCAGCTAGAAATAGGGGTATCTCTGAGTTGGGCACCTGTCTCTGGGATGAAGCTCACATGAGGGAATGGGGACATAGCTGGCTGTGTGGAGCTGGGGTCCCCGTCTGAGATCAAGGTTATTTTACGGGCTAGAGTACTCAAATGAAGCCGGGAGTATTTCTAGGCTCAAGTCTCCCCCCCTCTAAGGTTAAGAATGTTCTGGAATGGGGTCTGCGCCAAGGGCTTGGGACCCAGTTTGTATTCGCCCCCCAGGGCAGACGTTAAAATAGGAAATATACAAGGAGGTTTTCAGGAATTAGGGTCCCTTCTACGACAAGGAGAGCAGTTGCAGGTATGGTGCCTGCCCAGCATGGGGGCTCAGGGAGTGCTGGACAAGGGTTTGCGGACGCTGCCCAGAACTGGAGTTGTGTTCACGTTAACCCTAGGTCAGCGCCAGGACCTGTTTCCGGCCCAGTAATCAATTCGCCTATGATTGGTTTGCGGCAGGAGCCAAGTGGCTCACAGCCAATTGAAAAACAGAGGGGGCGGACCGGAGGCAAAGCTGGGACCCAACTTGGAGAATAGAAGGAGATGATTGACAGGAAGCTCAGCCTATGAAATCAGGCCAGGGAGGACCTCGGCTCTAACTTCACTGAGAGAGCGTGGACAAGGTGTTTGGCCGGTTGCTAAGGAGAGGTTGGCGGCTACCGAGACGCGCGAGTGACTGGTGGAAGTAAGAAAAGATGTAGCCAATGAAAGAAGTGCTGCAAGACTTAGGGTCCAATCAGTGAAGGGGAGTAGCCTGGACGGTACCAATATGTTCATTAGGCAAGGGGAGGTCCTTGGAAAAATACAGACCAAAGGTTGACAAAGTGAACCCTGGAAGCAGGTAACAGTGCAAATATGGTTTCTGTTTGCTCCTAAAAGGCAAGCCATGAGGAAATTAATTCAGGCTCCTAACCTCAATGGGGATGTGATAGAGGATTTCCCCTGCAGGTGCGTTGCATGGTGCGATCCGCTTGATCACGTGAGCCGGTTCCAAGATGGCGGCAGGGGTGGCCGGGTGGGGGGTTGAGGCGGAGGAGTTCGAGGATGCGCCTGATGTGGAGCCGCTGGAGCCCACGCTTAGCAACATCATCGAACAGCGCAGCCTTAAGTGGATCTTCGTCGGGGGCAAAGGTGGCGTGGGCAAGACCACCTGCAGGTAAGGAGGCGGCGGCGTGGGCCAGGAAGGCGGGTGGGATGTACCACTGGGCGAAGGGAAGGCCAAGAACCGGCTTTTCCGCTCCAAGCGGGGCAAGGGGGCTGAGCTGGGGTCTTTCGGGTAGTACTCTCTGGGAGTTACATGGATCAAATGGAACGTACCGCCTCTGTGCAAGCCTTGCACCTTCTGAGTTGGACCATCCCCGCTGGAGTGCAAGTGCAGTGCTGAACCACAGTTAACCCAGTGCGGGGGAGCGCTTAGATGTCCCAGTCAGCTGGACTGTTCTCGAGTGAATTCAGAATAGGGGGAGGGGCACCGGAACAAGCTATCCTAGCCAGGTGAACTTTGCCATTTTATGCTCAGGGCGATGTTGGTGGTGGATGGCAGAGATGGCACAGGATCAGACTGTCTTTGTCAGCAGTGGGGAGGAGGGGTCCGTTGGGCAAATTGTCCTGCACAAGTAGACTGAACCATTCTGAGCTTAACAGGGAGTGCAAGGGACCCCTTAGCTTAGAGTTGAGGGAGACGGCACAGAGTCAAGCTATGCCGTTCCACTCTGTGCCCCGTAAAGAGGAAACAGGGACCAGGCCAAATGGACTCAATCAGCTAAACCTTACCACTCTAGTCCACGTAGGAGGGATGGGTAGGTGAGGTCTGAAAGGATTCCACTGCAGGGATTGAGGCTTGATCCCACAGTGATCCATACTCTCCTGTTTAGGCCCTTGCTGATCTGAGTCACCTGCTCCTGGGACCCTACCTCTCTCCTTGCAGACCCAGGGAACAGAGCCCAACCCCTCACTCCCCCACCATTTGACCTTTCTTTTGCCCAGCTGCAGCCTGGCAGTCCAGCTATCCAAGGGGCGAGAAAGTGTTCTGATCATCTCCACGGACCCAGCCCACAACATCTCAGATGCTTTTGACCAGAAGTTCTCAAAGGTGCCTACCAAGGTCAAAGGCTATGACAACCTCTTTGCTATGGTGAGTGGAGCAGGGCTCAGCTCCTACTTCTGGCAAATGCCCTTTCAGGCCTTTCTTGTACATACCCACCAACAGCCACCATGTCCTATCCACTCTACATGCAGTTTCACTCCTTCCTCAACATACCCAAAGGGGAACAAGTGAGGAGCAGGAAGTACCTGGAGCTTAGTGAGCCAGAGTAGGGGAAAGAGAAGCTGGAGAGGCCAACGAGAGCAACATGGCATTGAACCTTGCAGGGCATGGAAAACACTTTGGCTTTGACTCCAAGCTTAATAGGAAGCTGTTCATTTGAAGCAGGGCAAAATCATGGCCAAATTTATGTTTTGAAAAGTTCCCTCTGGCGGCCGTGTGGAGGTTGGATTGTAAGTGAAGGGTGGAAGCAGGGGTACTAAAAAGGAGGCTGCAGCTGTGAGGGGGCATGAGATGATAGCAGCCTGGACTCAGGTGGGGGCAGAAATCTGGGGAGAAGTCAGGTTTGAAATGTATTTTGGAAATAAAGCAATGACATCATTTGGTTATAATGGGTGAGGGAAAGAAATGAATTAAATACATCTCTTATTTGTCTCTCTAAGCCTCTGGGATGGGGAAGACTAGGAAAGGAGCTTTGGAAGGAACAAATCAAGAATTCCATTTTGACCAGGCATGGTGGCTCACACCTGTAATCCTAGCACTCTAAGAAGCTGAGGCAGGAGGATCTGACAGTCCCCCCCCAAAAATAAAAGAACTCTGTTTTGTCCACAGTAAATCTGAGGTGCCCACTGGGCATTCAAGTGGCAACATCATGACAATAGCTTAGTTATGTGAGTCTGGAGCTAAGAGGAGGTTGGTGTTGGTTTGGAAGTCATCATCCCAAGGGTGGTATTTAAAGCTGTATGAGTGGAGGAGAGTGTGAGAGAACAGAAAGGCCCAGAAACAAGCTTGGGGGCACATCAGCATTTAGGGACAAGCATAGAAGGCCAAGAAGGAGGCATCAGTGATATGGGAGGAAAGCCAGAGGGTATGGGGTCCAGAGCTCCAAGAAAACAAAGGGTCTTGGGTAGGAAGAAGTTGTGGCCTCTGGCAGGCACATTGGTTTTGGAGAGACCCCCTGGGAGCAGGGGCAAAAACCTGCCTTGAGTGGGTGAGGTGAGGAGGTGGAAACGGTGGTTGTCATGATGACAGAGCTGTCACTGGAGGGAGAGGTAGGCAAAGAGGGCTTTTTTGAGAAAGGGGATGTTAGAATATGTTTGTCTGCTGATGTGAATGTGCCAACAGGACAGAAAAGAGCTGCTGCAGAAGGAGCAAGGATGCTGGCCCCGGACAGTCCTCAGGCAGGATAAGCTCCAGCCAGCATGCACCCCTCAATGTGCCCCTGCCAGGAAGTCAGGGGGAAGCAGGAAGAACTGGGGCACTTCCTGGGGAGAGATGAGGATGTTGGAAGCCTCTGGTTTCTCTTTGTCACCAAGGCATAGGCAAGGGCCCCAGAAGAGGTTTGAGAAGGGAGAAGATGCCACATAAACTCTTCTCAGGAGCTGGGTGCAGTGGCTCATGCCTGTAGTCCCAGCTACTTGGGAGGCTGAGGCAGAAGGATTGCTTGAGCCCAGAAGTTTGAGGCTGCATGAGCTATGATGTCACCACTGCATTCTAGCCTGGGTGACAGAGTGAGACAGTCTCAAAAACAAAAAGGGAAAAAAAAAACACTTCTCAGGGAAGAAGGGTGACCCAGGACTGGCTGGTTTGTCGAGTGCTTGTTGAAGATTTGTGATCAGGAACAGGAATGGGGACAAAGTTCAGGCCCTTGGGTGCAGTGATACTGGAGAGCCAGGAATAACTGAGGTAGGATTTTGCTAAACCACAGAGGGAAAAGGGAATGTCTGCAAAGGCATCCTATGCAGTCTGGCCCAGATAAGGGTACCGGCCAAGAGGGACACTGGCAGTGAACAGGGGCCAGTAGTGCGGGGATGAGGTGACCCAAAGAGGTTTAGAATAACTGAGGCAGATAGAGGCTAAGGCAAGAGAGAGGAATGTGGGAGGTCAGAGGTGGCCCAGGGACTAGGAATAACCCATCAAGGGTGTGAATGTAGGAGGGTCCTGGGGTGGGGGGATGGTTGGCCAAGCTCCCCACAGGGGAATGATCTGGAAGAGGTCGGGAGACCAGTGGTGAGAGTATCTTGGGGAGGCAAGTTCCAGGTGGGGATTAGCAGTGTAAATGCCCTGTGGTGGTGGGAGTCAGCTTCCCTTTGGGGGCCCTGGTCACAGCTTGCAATTTTCCCATTGTTCATGAAATGCTTTGACCATTTGTGTGACTATATAAGACTGTAAGTCCCCGAGGGAGGGCGGTGCTACGTTGGGGTCCCCACAGCCGTGACCTAATGAGGGGCCTGTGGTTGGAGTCTGCCACAGGCTCCCTCTGGCCCTGTGCCCAGGTGGGAAGGCCCCCCGGCAGTAGCAGCAGCCTGAGTTTCGTCCCCTCGGCCCCCAGGAGATCGACCCCAGCCTGGGCGTGGCAGAGCTGCCCGACGAGTTCTTCGAGGAGGACAACATGCTAAGCATGGGGAAGAAGATGATGCAGGAGGCGATGAGCGCCTTCCCTGGCATCGACGAGGCCATGAGCTATGCCGAGGTCATGAGGTCAGGCCCAGCCAGTGGGGGCGGGGGATGCCCAGGGAAAAGGGGGCAGCGGAGTGGGCCTGACCCCCCTTCTCCCCTCAGGCTGGTGAAAGGCATGAACTTCTCGGTGGTGGTGTTTGACACGGCGCCCACGGGCCACACACTGAGGCTGCTCAACTTCCCCACCATCGTGGAGCGGGGTCTGGGCCGCTTGATGCAAATCAAGAACCAGATCAGCCCCTTCATCTCACAGGCAGGCAGGGCCCTGGGCATCCGGTGTCCTTGAGCAGGGATGGCCCCCACACCCCCAGATGTGCAGTAACAAAGGCCCTCCCCCCCCACTTTCTGTCGGTGTTGCTCACTGGATGGGACATATTTTCACTGGGGGGATGGGACGAGACCGTCTCCCTCACCCCACAGGTCAGACTCAGTGTCCCTGCCCCTGCCCACTGAGTGCCCCAGGCAGAACTTGGAAGCATAGAGCCAGGTGGCCCGAGATCAAATGCTCTGCACTCACTGGATGTGACCCAGCTGTGTGACCTCAAACAAGCCACTTCACCTCTCTGGACCTCACCTTCCTTGTCTGGCAAATGGATATCATGAGAATGTCCCCTTGGGTTATTAAGACCCTGACACCAAAGCCACCACACTTCTACACACCCCCTGCACCACCCCCTGTGGCACACACATGTACTCCTTTCGGGGACCTATGCCTCAGGTGGTAACAGTTGTTGAGCACTTACCTGTGTGCCGGGCACTATTCTGAGCACGTTACATGTGACGGCTTGTCTAGCACAAGGAGTCTCAGCAGTAAGATTTACAGATAGAGAAAGTGAGGCTCCAGGGGGTTCAAGCCCCTTGGCCACAGTTCCTGAGAAGTGGCAGAGCTGGGATTTGGGCAGTCTGCTCAGAGGCCCACACCTTTAACCACTGGGAGATGTCAGGAGGCGTCCCCAAGGTGTTTAGTAGGCCCCAAGCCAGGGAATCCACTGAACTCCAGGTAAGCTATGTCCTCGGCGTCCTCCCCACAGATGTGCAACATGCTGGGCTTAGGGGACATGAACGCGGACCAGCTGGCCTCCAAGCTGGAGGAGACACTACCCGTCATCCGCTCCGTCAGCGAACAGTTCAAGGACCCTGTGAGTCATGGCCTGGCAGGCGGTGAGAGGCCTGGGGGACGGGGGCAAAGCCGGAGCCTGCCCCTCTCTGTCCTCTCTTGTGCCTCCAGGAGCAGACGACCTTCATCTGCGTATGCATCGCTGAGTTCCTGTCCCTGTATGAAACAGAACGGTTGATCCAGGAGCTGGCCAAGTGCAAGATTGACACGCACAACATCATCGTCAACCAGCTCGTCTTCCCCGACCCCGAGAAGCCCTGCAAGATGTGCGAGGCCCGCCACAAGATCCAGGCCAAGTACCTGGACCAGGTGTGCCCACCTGCCCAGCACCGGCCCAGCCAAGGCACCTCTGCCCCGGCCTTCTGCCCTTTGCCCCCACTTCAGGTCCTTCACCCTCATTTTGGCCTTGGAGGACTGTAGCTGGCTTGGCCTGGGTACCCGTGACCCCGGAAAGCAGGAGGTCCAGCCCAGTGACCTCTGATCTTACTGGCCTGACTCACTTGTGACCCCTTAAAGCCTTTGCCCTATATTCTCTCCCTGACCCTGGGAGGCCCCTCGCCCAACCCTATCTATTGACCTACACTCGCCCCTGCGCTCCTGCCCCCTGACCACTGCCTTCTGCCCTCTGCCCTGGCTACAGATGGAGGACCTGTATGAAGACTTCCACATCGTGAAGCTGCCGCTGTTACCCCATGAGGTGCGGGGGGCAGACAAGGTCAACACCTTCTCGGCCCTGCTCCTGGAGCCCTACAAGCCCCCCAGTGCCCAGTAGCGTCACCACCAGCCACAGCTGCTGCCATTTCACACCTACCCTTCACCCTTTCTACCACCCCCTGGGGCAGAGTTTGCACAAAGTCCCCCCATAGTACAGGGGGAGCCACTTGGGGGGTGGGAGGCAGGGAGGGGCTCTATTCCCCCTGGTGGGGCTAGGGGGCTGTATTTGCCCCCCACCGCTCCCCGCCTCTCACTCTTCAATAAAATGATCTTAAAATTGCAGTATTTGTGGATACAGGGAAGTGGGGGAGTTTTGCACCTTAATGTACAGTTACACAGGTTGTGCTCTGCACAAAAGTATCATATCTAGAGGGGCTCATTCATGACAGAGACCTAATAGAGATGCGTGTTTATTGTGGCAACTTTGGAAAGAGGGTGTCTTCAGTAAGGAGTACCTTTTTCTAGTTCTGTGTGGATAGAGGTGTCCGTAGGGGTCCCTGCTGGGGCTGTGAAGTCTGGAATGGAAGAGGGGCATCTGCCCACTTCCTCGGAGGCTCAGAGCGTGGGAACCAGAAGGCCCCTTGGCCAGCCCCAGGCTGGTGGGGAGCGGATTAGGCCGGCAGCGGGCCCAACACTGCCTGCTGTTTGGTTTGGGAATTAGTGGGCGCCCTGGGCAGAGGTTGGGCCTGCCAGACTGGGGATTAACAGTCTCCACCCCCCAATTCCTGCCCCCATGGGATGGCATCAGCCCTTCGCAGCAAAGGGCTGCAACAAGGGGGCTGATGAGAGGGCATGATGGCAGAGGACTCAGGCTGGAGGGACCGCTAAAGTCCCATCCTGCTTCCAGAGTGGTCTGAGTGGCTCAACACACTTACTGCTTTTGAACTTCAGTTCCCTAAAATGAGAACCTAAGTGTAGCTGTTCAAAGAGCCATGGCACAAATTCACCAGACCGGTGATGCGCAGGCCTGGAAGACACCTAGTGGGCCCCCTTGTCACCTGCCCTTTGCTCCTCCCTCTGCCACTGCCAGGGCAGCCACTGTCATCCCTGCTCTAGAGACTCCAGATGGGGCAATGACCTTTAGAGTTTGCAATTTCCAAGTTAGAGCTGGTTGAGGTTGGGGGGAATAAAAGGGGATAGCTGAGGACACACATGAGTCAGAACGTGGTGTTCAGAGTGCGTTCACCCAGGATCTGGGCGTGCCCAGGTGTGTGTGTGTGTAGGGGGAACCC
The DNA here is from genome assembly GCA_963574885.1 of Lepilemur ruficaudatus. Lineage (NCBI taxonomy): Eukaryota > Metazoa > Chordata > Mammalia > Primates > Lepilemuridae > Lepilemur > Lepilemur ruficaudatus. Next base: position 13,004 of record CAUYRT010064594.1, read on the forward strand.
AGCCACGAGCCTAGACGTGTTCCCCCCTCCACACGACGGTGCTGGGTGTGTGCAAGCGAGTGTGGGCACGTTGGGGTGGCGCGTATAAACAAGCATGGTGGCACAGCCCACGGCGAAGACTCCAGGCTGTGCAACAAACTGTCTGGGTTCATATCCCAGCAACCCAGCCATGCCACAAAGGAGATGCATGAGTCATCTGAGCCTCAGTTTCCTTACTTGGATAGTGGGAATCATAAGAGCGATGACTTTATGTGCCGGCTTGTAAGGGAAGGTTCAATGAGATGAAATACACAACGCCTTTGCGGCAGCACCAGGCAAGAATCCGCCAAGGAGTGTTTGTTATTTTTCACTGTTACAATTATGAAGCATGTGAACCAGCCCGGCAACCTGCCTCCGGCCCCTGCAGGAGTCCAGCAGTCAGAAGTGTATGGGGGCGCCTGAGAGCTGGGGGAGGGGATTTGAGTGGGAGGAGCTGGCAGCAATGAGAGCAAGGACATGTCCTATGGAGAAGGGGTGGCTGACCCTCAGCGAGATGCCTGTCCCCTCCCCAGGTCCTGCAGCTGGTGTCACCACCCCAGTCACCCACTGGCCCCCTTTTACGGGCTGTCTGGCAGCTGGACAGCGGAGGAACAGTCCAAGGTGGCCAGCCCAGGCCGGTTCCTAATTACCCCGGGTGGGGCGGACATCTGCCAGGTTGGGAACACAGCGTTCCAGCGGAAGCATCCGTGATCCTAGCGCAAGAGGGATTCCTGGGCACTCCAGGCAGCCCTTTCCGGGGCTGGAGCCCTGATCCTCCCCCCTCCCACACCAGTCTCCGTGTTGATGTCCTCCAGGCTGGGAACTGGGGGGCAGGAGATCTGTTTGTACCAGGCTGGGAGTGCCCACTTTATAGGTGTATCTATGAAGAAGGAACATCTGTCCCGAATCCATGCCAAGTGCGAGGACAAGGTTTTGTGTCCCCAAGCTTGTGTATTCATACCTCTGTGTATGGGCGTGTGTGTGTATGCGTGTGCACAGTGGTGAGGGGGGCTGTCTTATGTATCGATGTGCAAATGCAGGTGAGTTTCCCAAGGGGTTAAAGGACTTTTCAGGTTATAGCTGCTAGGTATGTCTTTGCAACATTGGTGAATCTAAGGGATGACCAGGGCCCCGCTCTGACCCCGGGACTGTGTGCCACTGCATTGAGGGGAGGTGTTCCCGCACTTGGTGAGTGATCATGGGTGTGTTTTTGTGCAGGGGAAATGAGGAATCAAAACTCCATGCCATGGTGTGTGGCCATGTCTGTGAAGGCATTCTGGAGTCTGAGTGGAGTCTGCGCTTGGCTGGTTGTGTGTTTTTGCTATATGGTGTGATCATGAGGGAATGCTAGCCCCTGGGTCCCTCGTATGTGACCACTGGGAGCATCTTGTGTGTGCCCAAGAGCTGAGAGCCTGGTGTGTTGGGGTCCATCTGCCTTTTACCTGTGTAATGGGGGCTGGGGTAGAGCTAGGTGTGCTTTGTATGATGCCAGAAGTCTTTGTGACAGTGAGTACTGCCGTCTGGGTCACTGTGGTTATATGAGGCTGTGTTAGGGGAAGCTAAATTTGTGTCTGGATCTATGATGTGACAGTATGTGGTTGGTTGCAAGTGACTATAGAGTGACCCAGCCTCCCTGAGCAGTGTGTTTGTGTTTGTGTCTGGGACTGGGAAGGAAATAGTACCTGTCCCCTCCCTAAGCTCTAGGTTCCAGATCCATTGGACTTGCCAGTGACTGACTGGCAGAGGGGACGGGAAGAGAAAGGGAGGGCAAGGCGGATTTCACCCTCCCTACCAGGTAACAAACTGGCGGGACTTCTTCAAACAAAGTTCTGAGGCCACAGCCCAGCCAAGGTGGGAGGGCCAGGGAGGGGCTTCCCACGCCCACTCCCCAGCCCCCTCCCACCTAGGGTCTGGCTTCAGCCCCACCCAACACTGAAGCCACCCGCCCATTCTGTCCCTGTCCCTGTGTGTCCCTGCATTCGCCACCTTTAACACAGGTGAGAGAGGCCCAGGCCTGGGGGGGAATAGGGGACTCTGGAGGAATAAGGGACCCTAGGGGAACAGGAGACCTGCGGGCAGGAATCCATCCAGAGTCCTCCTGGAGTGGGAGCGGAGGGCTTGGAAGGCCGGAGGAGAATGGACAGAGGTCAAGGTGGATCCGGCAGGAGAAGGGAGAAGAGGGAGAGCTGGAGAACCAGGGCGATTAGGTGGAAGGTGGAGAGGCTGTGGCCGGGGCCGCTGGGGGACAGTGCCTGGGGCGGGAGGCTTAGGCACACTGCTTCAGAGGGAGTGCAGCCAGGAAGAAGGGGCCAAGACTGGGAGCTGGTGGGGAGAGGGGGAGCCAGAGGCTGAGGGAGGGGAAGACTAGGTGACAACCAGGTGAGGAGTATGGGGTCGGGCAGAGAGTGACTCAGGAGCTGACTGCATGGACCCAAGGGTCTTGTGGGGGAAGGGGAGGTGGATCGAGGGAGACAGCCTGGGCGAAGTAGATGCAAGAGGCGGAGGCCAGGCGTCCAGGGGAGGGGACGACCTGAAAGACGGGGCTTGGGGAGGGAGGCTGGGGGCTGGAGCGGGACTGAGTGGGGCTGGGAGGAAGAATGAGCCTGGGCAAGAGCCGGGACCGAGGGGGTGGCCGGCGGCCGGGCACGGGTGGGCACGCTGTGCTCAGTCAGCCCTGAAAGTCTCACCCACCCCCCAGCCGCCCGCCTGTCCCTTGGCCCCACCTGCCCGGCGCCGCGATGACCGTCACCTATACTGCCCGAGTGGCGAACGCCCGCTTTGGTGGCTTCTCACAGCTGCTGCTGCTGTGGCGCGGGAGCATCTACAAGCTCCTGTGGCGCGAGCTGCTGTGTTTCCTCGGGCTCTACATGGCGCTGAGCGCCACCTACCGGTGAGGCTGCCCCGGGCCGGGTGCCGGGTGCTGGGGCTCCGGGGAAAGTGAGCGGCCGAGAGAGGGGACCCGGGACGCGGGTCTCTCTCGTGACCCCGTGATCCCTACTCCGCAGCTTCGTGCTGACCGAAGAGCAGAAGCGCTGCTTCGAGAAGCTTGTCATTTACTGCGATCAGTACGCCAGCCTCATCCCCGTCTCCTTCGTGCTCGGTACGGTCGGGCCCCTGAGTCTCACATTCTCGAGTCCCTGGGAAATCCATTGTCCTAATCTCTGAGACTCCGCCCTCAAATCCAACCCCCACAGGTCCCTCCTGCCCCCGCCCCATTTCTGTATCTACACCATGAAGAGGCCAGGTGTGGCCCTACACTCCAAGGCGTTGGATGTCACCTGGTCACCGAGACCCCTGAAGTGTCTCCCTGAGAGCTCTATCTCACTCATAAATTTATTCCTAGTCACCTCGGGGATTTCCACCTGTGTCTGCATGTGATTACTAGTGTCCCCCACCACATGCTGGGCCCCAGGGACACACTCTAGGGACCCCATGTGACTCCATACTGAGGCATTTCTCTGCCAAGTCCTGGCCCCCAGACCACAGTAACCTCCTGTGATCCCAGCCTCCCTCCCACCGCACGAATGGTGTGACCAGCCTATCCAGCACTCCCTGATGGAGACTCTGTGCCCAACCCCTTCAGGAATTCCTGGCTGGGGAGGCTAGTGTGGCTGTTCTGACAAGCCTGCCCAGGTGTCCCTGATGTAACCTCCACAAACCAGGTGCCCCCTTCTCAAGTTTCAAGTCCCTATGTCCCCACGAATGGCTCCCTGTGACTAGGATGACAACCTGTCCATATGTCCCTAACATGTGCCCTGTGGTTCCGTCCCCATACTGTGATCCGAATACCCATCCCAGGTGACTCCCAAGTAGTCGAGTGATTCAACCTGCTCCGGCCTTTCTGACCTCGGGGCTAGATCCTCAAGTTCCCAGCCCAGGAAGCCCCGCGTGGTCAGGGTGACCAGCCTGCTCGGGTACCTCTGACGGAGACCCTATGTCACCCCTCCTCCCACGACCTGGGCCCCCAAACCCCGGGCCTTGGTGTCCCCGCTGATCCCCTATTCCCGGCTCGCCTGCAGGGTTCTACGTCACACTGGTGGTGCACCGCTGGTGGAACCAGTACCTATGCATGCCGCTGCCCGACCCGCTCATGTGCGTGGTGGTGGGCACGGTGCACGGGCGCGACGAGCGTGGCCGTCTCTACCGGCGCACGCTCATGCGCTACGCCGGGCTCTCGGCCGTGCTCATCCTGCGCTCGGTCAGCACCGCGGTCTTCAAGCGCTTCCCCACCATAGACCACGTGGTGGAGGCGGGTGAGTCCCCGGCCGGGGGCGGGGCAGGGGCGGGGACGGGGCGGGGCGAGTAACCTCTGATCTCGCCCCTCCAGGGTTTATGACCCGCGAGGAACGCAAGAAGTTCGAAAACCTGAATTCCTCCTACAACAAGTACTGGGTGCCCTGCGTCTGGTTCTCCAACCTGGCGGCACAGGCCCGGCGCGAGGGCCGCATCCGTGACAACAGTGCCCTTAAGCTGCTGCTTGAGGTGGGCCCACCAGGAGGTCATTCATAGAGAATAATGGGGATATTATACCCCTGGAGTTGAGTCAATAGCGGGCCACGAGGGAGATCCCAACACCCCTACCCGGTGTCCCCCACGTGCGCTCTATCACCACCAGGCAGATTACAACACCTTCTAGGGCAGTCCGTAGGTACACAGTGCTGTCACCCCAGGTGTACACTCGCCACAAAATACCTTCCCTGGAACCCCCAGAAGTGCAATCCCACCTCCCACCAGGTGACCATCCATCTCCATCCCAGGTACCCACAGTCTTCATGTGTTCAGGCCTCCTCATGACCTCTATCTGCCCCCCAGGAGCTGAATGAGTTTCGGGGCAAGTGTGGGATGCTCTTCCACTACGACTGGATTAGCGTACCCCTGGTCTACACCCAGGTAACCCCGATATGCCTCTTTTTATATTTGGTGTCAGAGATCCTGATGCACTGGTCTCAAGAGGAAACTGAGGGCCAGCTAAGACCCCATCATAGGCCAGGCACGATGGTTCGTGCCTGTAATCCCAGCACTTTGGGAGGTCCACCTGGGAGGGTTGCTTGAGGCCAGGAGTTCAAAACTAGCCTTGGTAATATAGCAAGAAACCGTCTCCACAACAAATAAGAAAAATTAGCCAGGCGTGGTGGCGCGGACCTGTAGTCCCCGGTACTGGGGAGAGTGAGGCGGGAGGATCGCTTGAGCTCAGGAGTTCGAGGCTGCCCTGAGCTATGATCGTGCCACTGCACTCCAGCCTGGATGACAGAGCAAGACCTTGTCTCAAAAAGAGAGAGAGAGAGAGAGAGAGAGAGAGAGAGAGAGGAGAGAGGAGAGAAACCACATCCCAGTGACGTCCAATCCCGGCCTGGTCTCTCAACGCCCCCCTGAGACCTGGAGAAAACCCTGACCTGCAGGCCTGCCCCCGCCCTGGTCCCAGGTGGTGACCATCGCAGTGTACAGCTACTTCCTGGCTTGTCTCATCGGCCGCCAGTTCCTGGACCCGGCGCAGGGCTACAAAGACCACAACCTGGACCTGTGCGTGCCCATCTTTACCCTCTTGCAGTTCTTCTTCTACGCTGGCTGGCTCAAGGTGGGAGGCCTCCGAGGTGGGGGGGGGTCCGGGGCTGGGGCAGGCGGGGATCCTCAAGTTTCCCCTGAACTCCCCCCTCTCCACCCAGGTAGCCGAGCAGCTCATCAACCCCTTCGGAGAGGACGACGATGACTTTGAGACCAACTTTCTGATCGACCGCAATTTCCAGGTGAGACTCCGCGCGGCGACAATCACTGAGCGCCCGAAGCGATGCCGGCCCCACCCCCCTGCCAAGACTTGCCCAGGCCTCGTGCCAAGCCATCTGTCACTCTTTGGTCCCCACGCACCCCGAGGGGTCCACCCCGCGGTCCTGGCGCGCTGCCCAGCCACCGCCCCCACCCTGCGCGTGTGCACCCGCAGGTGTCGATGCTCGCGGTGGACGAGATGTACGACGACCTGGCCATGCTGGAGAAGGATCTGTACTGGGACGCCGCCGAGGCTCGCGCCCCCTACACGGCGGCCACCGCCTTTCTGCTGCAGCAACCCTCTTTCCAGGGATCCACCTTCGACATCACGTGAGCCAGCGGGACGGGCGGGACGGGGGCTTAGGGCTCGGAGGGAGTGTCTGGTTGAAAGGAGCTAAATTCTGGAGATTTGGGGATGAGAGATAAAGTCCCTAAGGATTGTGAGGAGGGCAGAGGGTGTACTAGGAGTCAGGGGGCGGGGCCAAGGACTGAGACTGGGCCATTAATCAGAGACAGAGCTAAGGGGTGAGGTCGGAGAGGATTGGGAGGGTCACAGGTGGTACCCAAGGAGCCCGGGCGGAGCCACAACTGAGGCTTTGAGGTCGAATTTTGAGCAGAGCCAGAGAATGAGAACAGGCTGTGGGTGGAGGGGACAAGGTCTTTTAGGATAAGTGAGACAAAGAGGTGGGCGGAGCCAGGGAGATCAGCATGCCTTGAACCCCGTTCTACCACTCAACGAGAGGAGCGAGGCCAAAGCGCTGACCCACTGTCGGTCCTGCAGGCTGCCCAAAGAGGACATGCAGTTCCAGAGAATGGAGGGCTTGGATGGGCCTCTGGGCGACGCGCAGGGCGACTTCCTGCAGCGCTTCCTGCCGGGGGGAACGGGCATGGCCGGCGCAGGTCTGCTGGGCCGGCGCCTGTCGCTGCTGCGCCGCAAGAACAGCTGTGTGTCCGAGGCGTCCACCGCCGCCAGCTGCGCGTGCGCGGGCGCCCCCGACGGCACGGCCCCGGAGTGCAGCTGTGGGGACCCGCTGCTCGAGCCAGGCCTCCGAGAACCGGAGCCTGAGCCCCCACCTCCAGCGGGGCCCGAGCCGCCCGCTCCCCTCCCGGGACCCACCGCTGAGCCCTTCACCACCGTGTCCATGCCCGCGCCCCGGGGGCCCGCGCCGCCGTGGCTGCCCAGCCCCATTGGCGAGGAGGAGGAGAACGTGGCCTGAGATCTTCGGACCCAGGACCCCCAAGGACAGGGTGCCAAGGCCCCGCACGCGCAGCACACACGCAGAGGTCTGGATCTGCGTGAGCCTCGTGTGCCTGCATGAAGGCCACCTGCCCACTTTAGGCCAGCTCCCGCTACCCGCGTGGGTCTGGCGCTGTACTAAGGACAGGGGATTCTTCCGCTTCTTTGAACAGCCTGTCCTTGTCACCAGCTCTATTTCCCACGGCCTGTGAGGCCTCTACTGGGGAGTCTTGCCTTTATTGTTTCCTGCAAATGGAGATGTGAGTGCCTACCTCAGGGAGTGGTTGTGAGGATGAAATGAAAGGATGGCTTTAAAGCATCTGGTATACAGTAGGTGCTCAATAAATTGTTACTGATTTTTACTTAAACATTGTTAGCATGACTTCTCCTGCCAGGCATTATGCTAAGTAAAATTTGCAAATTCTTCTTTTTTTTTAAAGAGACAGGGTCTCGTGCTCTGTCACCCAGGCTGGAGTACAGTGGCCCCACCATAGCAATCCTAGCTACTGCAGTTGTGAACTCCTGGCCTCAAGCAATCTTCCTGCCTCCCCAAGTGCTGGGATTACAGGAGTGAGCCAGCAGACACGCCCTCCTTCCAGACTCCCAAACTCTGCTTTCTGAAATACCCTCATCAGTGTCCCTGGCTTTATGCATTAATGAATGAATACCCACTGTCTCAGAATCACAGCTTCCTCTTGCCCCAAGCCTTGGCATTCTCAAATATCCCCTCCGGGCTCCAGGTCTTAATTTAAATATATGATGATGACTCCTGAATATAGAAATCCAACCAGAATTCCTATCCTGACTCCAGATTCAGAGAGCCACTGCCTCCTCCACCAACAGAGATCTTACCAGCACTTCGAACATAACACACGTGAAAACCAGCTCCCAGCCGGGTCCCTACCTGCTCTGCCCTGTGTCTGTTAGCTTTGTCCTTCCAGGTGGAGGCCAAAACCTTGGTGTCATGTGGACTCCTCTTTCTCTAACCAGCCTACACATGAACTCGGCAGCAAGTCCTATCAGTTTGGATCATATTTCTGGAACAAATTGTATCCAGAATGCAACCTGGCCAGAGCCCCTCCTATCACCCACCCACCCACCTGGACCAGCTACCTCTGCCCTGGTCTTCCAGCTGGGGCCGTGACCTCCCCTAGTCTGTTCCTCTCTGGTGTGGCCACCAGAGAGCACCAATGAACATGTGCGTCAAGTCAAGTCTCTCCTTTGCTTAAATGTTGCATGGCTCCTACTTCACTTAGAATAAAAGCTACAGTACCCCCTGCAGCCCACAAGGCCCTGAACAATCCCACTGCTCTCACTCTCACTCACTCTACTCCAGCCACTCTGGCCTCCTCACCGTCCTTCTAACCCACCAAGCAAGGTCTCAGCTCAGGGCCTTTGCACATGCTGTTCCTCTGCCTGGATCACTTTGCTCCAGATACATACACGGCTCCTCCCCCGCCTCCTTCCAGTCTCCCCTTAAATGATGTCACTTCCTTGGTGAGGCCTCCTTGCCTTGCCTTTTATTCTAAATTGCAACCTCCCAAATCCACCACCTGTACCCCCATCACTGCGGCCTGCTTTATTTTTCTCTGTGGCACTTCTTCTCACATCCAACTTTTATTTTATCTCTTGTTTATTCTCTGCCTCCCCTAATGGGAAATGTCAGCTTCACGGAGGCAGGCATTTTTGTCTGATGCTTCTTCAAAAACCACAACACACATAAACACAAACATGATTCTTACCTCTCACTGGGTGCTATCAGTCATTCACACTTTAGTAAGAACACAAGCCAGGCTTTTCTTCCACGCAATGGTCTGAGCCCCTGGCCCACCTTCTCTTCCTCACCTTGGTGCCCAGAATCCAGCCAGGGCAGATTGAAAGTCTTTATTCTTCTTCTCAAATATAAAATCAGAATCTCCCCAGGTAGCACATTAACTCCAGGGAGAAAATCAAGGATAAAAATCACATTGCTAAAAAGGACAGGCCTGTACCTGCCACCTGCCCTCCCCACTCCCCAGTCTGGGAGAGCACAGGGCAGAGGTCATGACCTCAAGACTCTCGAGCAGCTGGCTGAACCCTGATTCTAGATGTCATGTGACTTGGAAGACTCCAGGGTGATGAAGCCCTGGCTGGCGGGGGAAGGCGGCAGGATCGAGAGGTGTGTCAGTGCTTGTCGATGGGGCGAAGGTTCAGAGATGCCAGGCGTCCCAGGGGTCCACGGCGAGCATTGGTGGCCAGCCGCTGCTGCGCCAGGAATGACTGGGCATGGGCAGGTGCCCGCTCTTCCCCAGCTCGCTGCTGCAAGGCCATGCCCTGAAGGGAGGCGGTGAGGTTGGGGTCTGGTGAGCACATGGGACCTCCTAATACTCTACCTGTGGCGATGGCACACTCACCATATTGTACCAGGCACTAATAAGCAGCCTTTCTTCCTGTTCCCGCTGACTTCGACTTTTCTCAAAGTCCATCTGCCAAGGAGTCAAGCGTCAGGGGCCTGGAAATGCTGGGGGCAGCACAAAGGGGCAAGGACACCCACCTCCAGATGCCGGATGCGGACATCTCGCTCCCGGAGCTGTGTCCTCAGGGATTGGAGTTCCAGGGGTGGCCCCTTGGGTGGCAGCTGCTTGGGTTCCAGGGTCTGTATGACCTGTGGGTTGGAGAAGTCACAGCCAGGTGACCTTGGCCTCCAAGGCCCCTTGAACACACTGGGGTGCATTAAATGTGACAGCCTGTGGCGGTGGGGAAGCTTGCAGACATCTGTGCCATGGTGGAGTGTGACAGGTATGGTGTGGGGGGACAGAGACATGCAAGCTGGCAGGAGGTGTGAATTAATGGGGGGCACAGGGAGGCGTGAGCCTTGGCAGGAGGCCTATGGGGTGTCCTCACCATGCGCGCTTTGTCCACGTAGTGGCGATAATGCTCCTCCATGGCCCTCAAGTCTGCGTCCTTCTTCTGCAGGCTGTGCTGCAGCTCCTCAATCCGCCGGGCTGCTGGGGGAACAGGCAGCCCCTCAGCTCCACGCCACCAAGCTCTGGGCTCCCCCTGCCCTCTGGCCACTGGGTCCTACTTACTGCTGCTGTCAGTGGGTGGCTCCAGCTCTTCAATGTACTCACGCTTCCGCTGCAGCTCCAGATCCGCCTCATGCAGCTTCTGCCTGTGGGCAGGGGATGGGTGGCATTGGGCTGACCTCCAGGCTGGCTTCTTTTTCATCTCGGTGGCCGCCGCAGCCCCCTCCCCCACCACACCAGCTAAAAGTGCCTCTGCATAGCTGCAGAGACCCCTCTGCCTGTCCCCCATGCCTGGGGCCTGTGTGCCCTGGTCACATCACCTCTTCAGCCACTGGAGCCACAACCATCCATCCCTGAGCCAGGTGGACCCTGGACCAGCCCCTCTCTGTCCACGTCTCCCCATCCCACAGCCCCTAAGCAGGTCCAGCCACCATCATCCTCGGACAGCCTTTTGTACTCTCAACCTGTCAGTTCCATTCTCCACCTAGATGCCATGGATCTTTCTAGAATGCAAATCTCTTATAACAAAAAGAAACGCAAGCTAAAACTTTACAGTTCTCCACGTGTGGCAAAACACCAAAGGTCTGACAACACTCCCTAGATGAGACCACTGTGCACTGCATGTGGAACATGGTGTAATATCTAACAGTGAACTTTTATCATTAGCTATATCTACAAAAATGACAAAGGCATGTGTCCTTTTAGCCACCAATTCCACTTTTGTGATATTTGCATGCAAATAAAATAATACATGTACAAGGTTATACTTTGTTGCACTGTTTGAGATTGCAAATATCTAGAAAGGATGAATTAAATACATTTTGATATCCAGTAACAAAATGCTATAGACCAGCCCGTTTTTCTTTTTTTCAGACAGAGTCTTGCTCTGTCACCCCTGACAGAGGGCAGTGGCATCATCATAGCTCACTGCAACCTCAAACTCCTGGGCTCAAGTGATCAAGGGCTCCTGTCTCAGCCTCCTGAGTAGCTGGGATTACAGGTGCATGCCAGCCACGATGCCCACCTGATTTGTTCTATTTTTTGCAGAAACGGGGGTCTCACTCTTGCTAAGGCTGGTCTTGAACTCCTGAACTTAAGCAATCCTCCCACCTCGCCCTCCCAGAGTGCTAGGATTACAGGCTTGAGCCACCATGCCCGCCCAGCTGACCAGCCCTTCTTGACCTGAATTTCACAAAAGAATTATACCCTAATGCTCCCAGGCATCCGTCCTCTGTAAGAAAATACAGTTGGCCCTCTGTGTGTGGGTATCCATAACTTCTACATCTGTGGGTTTAACCCAACTAGGATGGAAAATATTGGGAACTGAACATGAACCAACTTTTTCTCCTTGTCATTATTCCCCAAACAATATGGTATAACAAATATTTGCATAGCATTTATATTGTATTAGGCATTTTAGTAATCAAAAGATGATTTAAAATATACAGGAGAGTGTATATATGGTATATGCAAATACCATGCCACTTCTTAAGGGACTTGAGCATCTGAGGATTTTGGTGTCCAAGGGAGTCCAATCTCTCATGGATATCGAGGGACAACCATCATTTCTCCTGTGCTCTGACTCAGCATTCTATCCTTGGCAGATGTGAGAAAATAGTCACATGAATCATTTTTTGTAGGGCCTAATTTTCCTATGGAACCCCAGTTAACAAAGGCTGCTGTACTTATAAAAAATATTAATAATAAGGACTCTCTCATGCATTTGAAAAAATTTCCCAGTCGTCTTGTTAAGTAGGACAAGCAAAGTGCACACTAGCACATATTATATGCTACCTTTTGTGATGAAGAATGGGAATAAAAATCTATATTAATATTTCTTCAATTTGTTTTAAAAACTCTGGAAGATTTCCATAATTAACTAATAGGAATGGGGATGGAGTGGAAACTGAGCCCACTGGGAGGTATGCCTCTTCCCCCTGCCCCCCGATCTGGGAGAGCAAAGCTGTATAAATCTGTTTATGATTTTTTTGTTTGTTCATTTGTTTTAATGAGACTCGAGTTCTCACCATGTTGCCCCGGCTGGTCTGGAACTCCTGGACTCAAGTGATCCTACCACCTCAGCCTTCTGAGTAGCTGGGACTGTGGGCATTCGTGTGCTCAGCTGTTTTGGGTTTTGAACCATAAATGTGATAGCTATTTAAAAATAGTGTCTGGCCAGGTGCAGTAGCTCATGCCTATAATCCCAGCACTTTGGGAGGCTGATGCAGGAGGATCGCTTGAGGCCAGGAATTCAAGACCAGCCTCAGCAACATAGCAAGACCCTATCTCTACAAAAACATTTTTAGATATTAGCCAGGTGTGGTGGCATGGGCCTATAGTCCCATGTAGCCCCAGCTACTCGGTAGGGTGAGGTGGGAGGATCGCTTGAGGCAGGAGTTTGAGGCTGCAGCAAACTATGATCATGCCACTCCACTCCAGTCTGGACAGCAGAGGTAGACCCTGTCTCTAAAGAAAATTCTTTTACAAAAACGTAAAAGGGTGACTATCACTTTATCATACTACCTTCCTGAAAGTCTCTCCGTGGTTCCACATTGTTCCCCCCACCAGTGGTCCATACTCCTTCCCTTGGCCTACAAAACCCCATTTGACCTGGGCCCTCAGTCTATATTTCAGCTGACTCTGTCCTCACTAACCATCTCCCCCACCAGGATGCCCTCTCTCTGCTACTCACAGGTGTTCCTCCAGCTTCCGCTTCAGCAGGATGGGCTGGGGGAGAGGAGACACAGATGATGGGGGGCAGTCCCAGAGGTCCGAACCCCTTCCCAGGGTGAGGGTAGGGGGCGCCATGGTACTTACAATGGCCTGTATGGGGCATCGGGCAGCAGGGGAGAGAGAGAGGAGGGTTACTGGGGGGCGCGAGAGAGGGCCAGGCAGGGAGGAGGTGGGCACTCACGTCTTCGGTCTTGCCCCCCTGCTCCTGCAGGGCTTTCTGCAGGTCCTCCACCTGGGCCCGCAGCTCCGACAGCTGCTGCTGGTTCAGCCTGCGTGGGTGGGGGGCCGCTCAGTGCCTGCGCCCGCCGCCGGCCCCCTGCGCGCACGCAGGACCCGCTCCGCGCCCCCCCGCCGCCGGGCGCTCACCGGTGCTGTGTCTCCAGCCCGTGGCGCGCGCGGTTGGCCTCCTCCAGGTGGCGCTGCAGCTCCTCCTGCCGCTCCCGGTCGGCCGCCTCCTGCCGGCACAGCCGCTTGTTCTCCAGCTCCAGCCGCAGGAGCGTCTCCCTGCCGACCCGGGAGGAGTGAGCGGGCCTGGGGACGGGTCACCCGGCAGGCCAGCTCTGGGTCCGGGGTGGCTCGGCAGGGGGACCGGCGAGGGGAGGTAGGGGCGGGACAGAGCCCTGGGGAAGAGCCCAGCCAGATCATGGGGCAGAGCTGAGGACCTAGGAATGGATCAGCCTCTGGGGCTGGGGCCAAAGTGGGCGGAGTTCTAAGCTGGGCCGGAGGGCGGGGCCATGCAGGGGCGGGGCCACAGGGGTGGATTAGAACACGCGGGATGGGGCTGCAGGAACGAGAGCAGCAGGAATAGGAAGAGCTGGGGTGGGAGAGTAATCCTGGCAGGGCACAGGAGATTGAATTTAGCAGGGGCTACACTGAGGACAGGGCTGGACGCTGCCCCCCGACCCCGAGCAAAATGGGCGGGGCTGGGGTGTAGGAATTTTTTTTCACGGGGAGTGGAGCCAGGTGGGTTGGACCTAATTTGTGTACTGAGGATGGATCCTACCCCAACTGGTAGAGCTAGGGCCCCAGGCAGGTAAGAGCAGAGTTAGGAGTGGGCAGGCCTACGAGCCTGGCTAGGACCCGGAGCTGAGACCAAGCGACCCAGGGTAGTGATCGTGGGAATGCTGGTGTGGGACTGAGGGCCTTGGCAGGCCTGGCTAGGGCCAGAGCTTTAAGTGACCCCACAATACCTGAGTTCTGCAGGTAGAATCTCCGCTGCTAAGTTCTCCATGGCAGGTGAGGTGGGATCAAGCGAGGGGTCTGGAGAATGTGAGAAGTCTTCAGGTCTCTGTGCACCCTTGTCCCTGCCCCTAGTCCACTTTCCAAGGATCACCTTTGGGGGCTCAAGTTCCTCCAAAAGCCTGGCTTGAAGCCAGCTCCAACCCAAGCTTGGTAGGGAACTGCGTGTCCAGGGTATGCTTTTGCCCCACCCAGAGCTCCTGTCCTGTCTGATCTTGTTATCTCTTTCTAGCCACCTCTAGCCTGGCCTAGCTCTGCCTGTAGGCTAGACAAGCCCTGGGACACAGTACATTCTGCCTGCCTGAACAGCACCCCAGGCCAGGTAAGGCCCCAGGCCACCCCTCCTCCAGGCCCTGGGATGGGGCTCCAGCTCACCAGCCTGGGTCAATCCCCGCGGCTGCAGCTGGGCACAGCGCAGCTCCTCATTGGCCTCCCGCAGGGAGTCCCGTTCTGCCAACAGCCGCTGCAGGAACAGGGTGCAAGATGCCACGTGGGAAATGGGCTACCCCCAGGATAGGCTGAGCAGGCTTGGGCGGTGGGAACTCAGCCTCACCTCCTTCTCCTTTGCCACTGACTCATACTTTTCCTCCAGGTTGTGACACTCAAATAGCCATTTCTCGGCCTTCATGGCTTCTTCTTGTCGCTGGCCCTGCAGTTCTTGCACCTGCACAGAGTGGAGGGTTGGAAGAAGGAGCAGGGACTGAGTACAGACTGTAATGTTTCCATTTTACGATGGTGCTTTCCGCTGTGTGCATTAAAGGTGAGAACCCACACCTTCTGTTTTTTGCTTTCAATAAATTACTATCTCCAATCAATTACATAAGATATTCAGTACTTTATTATAAAGTAGGCTTTATGTTAGATGATTTTGCCCATCTGTAGACTAAGGGAAATGTCCTGAGCACATTTAAGGTAGGTTAGGCTAAGCCATGATGTTCAGATTAGGTGTATTAAATGCATTTTTTTTTTTTTTTTGAGACAGAGTCTTCGTTTGTCGCCCTGGGTAGAGTGCAGTGGTGTCATCATAGCTCACTGCAACCTCAAACTCCTGGGCTGAAGGGATCCTTCTGCCTCAGCCTCCTGAGTAGCTGGGGCTATAGGAGCGTGCCAAGATGCCCCACTAATTTTTCTATTTTTAGTAGAGATGGGGCCTCGCTCTTGTGCAGGCTGGTCTCAAACTCCCGTGCGCAATCAATCCCCCCGCCTCGGCCTCCCAAAGTACTAGGATTACAGGCGTGAGCCACCTCACCTGGCCTTAGATACATTTTCTTTTTTTTTTTTTTTTTTGAAGCAGAATCTCGCTCTGTTGCCCGGGCTAGAGTGCCATGGCGTCAGTCTAGCTCACAGCAATCTCAAGCAATCCCTCTGCCTTACCCTCTGGAGTAGCTGGGACTACAGGCATGCGTGACCATGCCCGGCTAATTTTTTCTATATATATTTTTAGTTGGCCAATTAACTTCTATTTATAGTAGAGACGAGTCTCGCTCTTGCTCAGGCTGGTTTCGAACTCCTGACCTTGAGGGATCCGCCCACCGTGGCCTCCCAGAGTGCTAGGATTACAGGCGTGAGCCACCGCCCCCAGCCCTTAAATACATTTTCAACATGATTTTTTTCAACTTATGATGGGTTTATCCAGAGGTAACCCTATGTAAGTCAAGGAGCATCTGTACAAGGTGAAGCAGTGGGGCTGGGGGGACTCGCTTCAAAGAACTTGGAGGGTCGCAGCTTAAGGACAGGGAAGGGTTGGGCTTACAAACCCAGGAGGGATGAGCGCCTGTAGTCCCAGCTAATCAGGAGGCTGAGGCAGGAGGATGGCTTGAGCCCAAGAGTTTGAGGTTGCAGTGAGCTATGATAATGCCACTGCACTCTAGCCCAGGCGACAGAGCCAGACTCTGTCTTTTAAAAAAGAACCAAAAGTAGAAGGGAGCA
Organism: Lepilemur ruficaudatus; assembly: GCA_963574885.1. Taxonomy (NCBI): domain Eukaryota; kingdom Metazoa; phylum Chordata; class Mammalia; order Primates; family Lepilemuridae; genus Lepilemur; species Lepilemur ruficaudatus. The sequence continues at coordinate 28,925 of CAUYRT010064594.1, forward strand.
GCCTGGATGGAGAGACTAGGCCCAGAGAGCATGGCCTATATATGAGGGAGGGAAGGAGGGGCTCAGAACAGAGTGGAGGGCCAGCCAAAAAGGCGGGGGGGGGGCCCGCGCTGCGAGGGGCGGGGCCCCTGCCCTAGTCCCGCCCCCGTCCGGTCCCGGCACCTGCCGCCGCTGCGCCTCTAGCTGGGCGCGGAGGGAGCCGGCCCTGCGCAGCTCGTCCTCCAGCTGCCGCGTGCGTTCGGCGTGGCTCGCGTTTCGCTCCTCTAGCTGCCGCACCTGCCGCCGTAGCTCCCTCAGTTCGCCCAGGCGGCGCTGGCAACTGGTTAGCGTGGCCTCCAGCTGTCCAGCGCGCTCTGAGGACTGCCTAGGGGAGGCGACAGGAAGGGGAGTGGGCTGGGGTCTGTGGTCAGGGGTCCGCTGGGATTCGGGGCTCTCGGGGCAGGGGAGGGTGTGAGCCTGGGGCGTTTGGGTTCAAGGATCAGGGATCAGCCCGGACCTGGCGCTGCTGGGGGTCGTTAAGCTAGTGGTCAGCCCAGGGTTATAATCAGGGATCCTAGGGGTGGACTGTGGGGACACGGAAGGTCTGTGGGGTTACAGGACAGTGATGGGGGCCCAGAGGGAACTGAGCCTTCCCTAAGGACACCTTGTGCTGTGCTGTGTGACAAGAGCACTCTGGGGACCTTGGAAGTGCAGTGGGGGAAGGTGGGGTCCACTTGGTATTTTAGCATTGCGGGATCACAGCAGAGCCTTTGGGTACAGAAGGCACAGTGGGGTCACGAGGGACTGCAAGGTAATTGCATTGTGGAGTCCTGGAGGGTATGGTGGGATCCAGGGGCATGATAGGACCGGAAATGGTGCAGTGGACTCTGGTGGGGCCACAGGGATGCTGTGGGGTCTGCAAAGCATAATGTGGGATGACAGAGACACTGTGGGGCTCAGACGTACACGATGGGTCCAGAGGGGCTAGTGGGGTCCAGGGAATGTGGGGCTCAGGAGAGTGCAGTGAGGCCTGGAGGGTATGGTGGGGTTTAGGATGGATCTGTCCAGTCGAGGGGGGCACTGTGGGGGTTCACTGGCATCTGGAGATTACAGAGGTACTATGGCGTCAGAGGAGAACTTTGGCAATGGTGGGCCGTGTGGTGGGCACCCAGGGAGCTGCCACTCACCGCAGCTCGTCCATCTCATCCTTCAGAGCCTGCGCCTCCTGGGCCAGGTTGGTCAGCGCCTGGTTCCGCTGCTGCAGCTCGGCGACCTCCCGCTCCAGCTCTGCGCAGCGCAGACGCTCGTCCTCCCGGCCGCTCTCCAGCCTGAGTGGGGTGGGGTGGGGAAGGGGCATATGAAGGGGCTGCCCTCGCCCCAGTCCCCTGGCTTGCCAGGCCCTGTCCCCACTGGCCACACCTGAAGTTCTCCTCCTGCAACTGCTCTAGCTGGGACTGCAGCAGCAGAAGCTTCTTGGCAGTGAGACCGGTGGCGCCCTCGCCCTCCGGCCGGCCCACCTGCTCCCGCAGCGCCGCGTTCTCCTGCGCCAGGCTCTGCTTCTCCTCCGACAGGAGCACCAGCTGTGGGCAGTGCAGGTGGATGAGCTGGGGGCTGGGAGGGGGCTACTATGCAGGCGACCCTGCCCCAGGAGCACCTGTGCGCCCCAACTCCGCATCGGCCCCACCTGCCGCTCGAGGTCCAGACAGCGCTGCCGAAGCTCGTCCCCCTCCTCGGCCTCCTCACTTATGAAATAGTACCTGCGGGACTGCGGAGGTGGGGAGGGCAGTGGTGAGGCACTCAGGGATCCACAAGGACAGGAGTGGGGGATGGGGAAGGCTGGGATCTCTAGGGGCAGAGAGGAAGGAGCTGAGAAACCCTCAGGATCTAAGAAAGGGCTGGGACCCCAGGGGACTGGGGAAAAGGCAACCTTCCCCTAACCCTGGGGACCTGGCAAGGGAATTGGGTAACACCCTGAGGGCCGGGGGTGGTTTACAGGCTTAAAGATAAGCCCCTCCCCCTTAGGCAGCCCTGAGAATTAGTAATGGGCTTGGGACCTTTAACAAACTTCCCCCCCCTTACCTGGTTATCAAAGTTGCCATATGTCTCTGGCGACAGGGAGTCAGGGGTGTCTTTGGTCATGAGCTGTAGGGTGGGTAGGGGCATTATGATGAGCTAGCTCTCTGAGGGTGGCCTTCAAGGCATCTGCCATCCAGCCTGTGATCCTCTCCATCCCCCTGTCCTCAAGGCCAGCTCTGCCCAATAACCCCATCCCCGAGGCTGCCCTCCTGCCTCCAGCACAGAGGGAGGCCAAGTCTTTTGACTCTGGAGCCTGCTAGATCGTGACTTGCGCTGCTCAGAGCTGGCAGACGCATGAGACAGAGATGTCTGGCCAACTGAATTCCAGGCAGAGCCCAGATCTTACCAGGGCAGGACCCGTGCCCACTTGCCTCTGCCCTGGAGATGTCCCCTCCCCTGACTGATGGTCCTCAATTGTCACACTGGGCACCCCCACCCACCTCCTGGATGGCTTCCATCACCACATGCTGAACCGATTCCTCCAGTGTCATGATTCTCTGGATGTGCTCTGAAGATCAAGGCGGAGGAGGCTGAGACCCAGAGGTGGGTTGGGGAGGAAGGAGGGCTTCCTCAGACCATCCCCAGGGACCCCCTGACCTCCCCCGCATACCCTGCTTTTTCTCACAGCTGATAGCACAGCCCAGCACTAGCTGAAGCAGCTTGCCGAGCTCAGCAGGGTCTGAGAATTCGCCAATGAGGCTTACATCTGGGAGGTGCTGTTCTAACACAGGATGTGCCAGGACCTGAGGACAAAGGGAGGAGAGAGTGTCAGGGGCTCAAGGCCCCTCTCCCTTCTCCCAGCAACCCCCTAAATCCCTTTACGGTTACTCACATCCTGGGAATATTCCACCAGGCTGCGTAAGATCGTCTTCAAATTGTTGACCTAGGGATAGGCGAAAAGCCATGGACAGGAGTCCCAAGGTCCCCATCTAGAATCTCATTCCCTACTCATCTCATCCTGTTTGGCCCTATTCTGTCTGATATGCCCTCCCCTAGGAGCGACCAGTCTGGCTGTCTGCCCTTTTTGTCTGCCTGACCATCTTTGTCCACATGTCCCCAGAATCTAGGCATTCCTCACCACCTGCCCTGCCACCCTTTGGTTCTGTCCATCCAGCCAGCTTCATCTCTCACCTGAATTACTGCACCAGCCGCCTCTTAGCTTTCATTCTTGCTGCCTACACTCCATTCCTCTCCATGCAGCCAGGGGGAGCTTTTTAAAGCCCCAGCCAGGTTGTATCTTTCCTAGGCTAAAGCCCTTCCTTGACTCCACTGCACTTAAAATAGAATCCACACCCCCACCACGGCCTGCCAGGCCCCTGGTGACCTCATCTGCTACAGTGCTTGCCCTCTTGCTCTCTCTTCTGTACTCCCCGCCATCCCTGGGCCCCACCAAGCTTATTCACAACTCGGGGCTTTTGCATTTGCTGTTCCCTATGCCTGGAACACCATTCCTCCAAATGTCACATGGAAATCAGCCCATGTCCAGTAACCACCCACCCACTCCCTCCTCGCTGTCTCTCATGGCTCTACTTTTATTGTCTTCATAGAACTACTGGCATCGGAAGTTAAGTTTGGTGGTTGTGTGTTGTCACTAGAATGATGGCTGTGTGAGGACAGGTTTTGGTCTGTGTTATTTCTTGCTGAATACCCATGCCTGGCACACAGTGGGTGCTCAATAGATGAATGAAAGAACAAATAGTTGGCTGATCATCAGGCATCTGTCCCTCTTCCTGGCCAGGTCTGTCTGTCCATCACCCAGGACATGTGTCTAGCTGACCCTTCTCTGGTTATCTCTTCACCAGTCTGTCCCCTAGTCGTGAGTCCACCTGTCACCTTCAGCTTCCAGTTGGGACCTGGGTCGTCTGAGATGCCCTGGAGCCATGCCTCGTTGAACCAGGAGGGGTCTCTGGGGGCGAGAAGGTGGGATGAGCTGGCTGTGGGACCCTTTTAGGACCCTCCCCCTCAGCCCCACTCACATCTGGTTCAGCACATAGGCTATGGCGAGGCCGCTGCTCAGGTCCTGGGGGCTGGCACAGGGTGGCGAAACATGGAACGTCTGCAACTGACAGGTAAAGGAAGGGACAACAGGACAGTCAGGGCCTGAGACCACCGAACCACTCCCGTTTTGCAAACTTTTTTAGCCAGCATGATTGGGCAGGTGCTGACCTGTTGCTCCACCACGCCTTGTCTGCGAGGGAGTGGCTTCTGCTCACCTGGGACCGGAGGGGGCGTGGCCTCCCTTCACCTCTGCCCAACAAACCCCGCGCGACCAGGCCAGGGCTGTACTGCGAGTCACCAGGTCCCCACAGGTACCACGTGACCAGACCGACTCACCTGTGCCCTCGCCCCACGTGAGCCAGCCACAGAGGGGCGTGGCTTCACCTGTTCTTTCCACGTAGAGCTGCCACGTAACAGGGGCAGGTGCTCAGGCTAGAGTCCAACGGCCCAGCAGGCCGAAGACCCCTTCACCTCCCAGCCCGAGGAGGAAAGGGCGGACCTAACCGGGACCAGGGATCCTGGGAGAGAGGAGCGGGCGCACACCTGTCCCCAGCCCCGCCCCCGACCTACCCAGGTGAGCAGAGACCCGCATAGCTTGGCTTTGTCCACGCTCATGGCTCCCGATTGGATTCGACCCCGGCCACTGAGCCCCGGCGCCGCCGCAGCCTCCGGGTCCGCCACCAGCGAGCGCTCGCAGCCCCGACCTCCCGCTCGGCCTAGAGCGCCGCCCCGCCCCGCCCCCTAGGCTCAGGCCCCGCCCCGAGCACATGATCTCTCGCATACGCCCGCTCTTGTCTCCAGCCCCGCCATCTTGGGTCCGGGCAGCGATCGGCGCCCGCCCTGCCGCTGGGGGTCAGTGTGGCCCGGCTTTGCTCATCCGGAGGGTGGCCCCGCCTCTCCTCTTCCCCTCGCTCTTTTGGGGGTGAGGGCCTCACGATCCTTCTGAGGCGGCGCTGCCCGACCTTATTATGCAGGCGCATTCACGTCCTTTCCTTACAACTGGAAGAATTCCTTCTGTCTAACCACCTTATGATCCCAGCCTTTATCTGTGCGGGGAAGGGGCGAGCCGCATCACTTCCTATGGACTGGGAGGGGGCATCCTAAAGGGCCTTTCCCGGGCGTCCTGCCCTAGGGGCGGACGAGGGGACACAGGTGTAGTCCTAAGCTGAGGGCAAGAGGGGTTAGCCAGACACATATCCCAGGTGATGGACAGGACATGCCTAGCCTGGATCCGTCTTCCAATGACCTTCCCCTGCGCCTTCCCCTCCCCAGGGGCGCGCCCGTCATCCCCCTGCCTCAGATCCCAGCCCCAGGCCGAAGCTGCGCATGGCCCGCAGCCCACCAGGGGGCGCAAAGACCGCAGCAACGCTGCCTGCTGGGAAGAGAGTGCGCCCACCCCAAGACGCCCCTGGGGCGGTGGAGGAGGGGGTGCTCAAAGGAAATTGGTAACAATTATAATTAATGATAAAATTGCAGTCACTATGTATGGAGTGCTTACTGTATGCAGTACCTGTGCTAAGCAATTTCAATAGACTATTGAATCCTCCCCACGACTCTGGGTAGCAAGTGCTGTTTTAATTCTCGGTTTTGCCGGCGAGGAAACAGAGGCTCCGGGTGGACTAGGCTTTGAGGGGAAGGGTAACGCCCAGGCCCTCGCCCTTTGACCCCAGGGTCCCTCGGCAGCCCCACCCCAGCAGGCGGGCGAGGTAATGTGCAGTAATTACAGGTCATTAGCAGTACCCTAAGGGAGGGGCGGGCTCTGCTTTGGGGGCGGGTCCAGGTTGGAGGGGTGGGGCGCTGTTCCCATTCACCCTGAGAGTTTGGCTCAGGAGACCCTGCTCTGGAACAGGGTGGGCAGGGTGACAGTAGCCCCAGCCTGCTTCGCAGGAACAACACAGTCACCACCGGACACCCGGTTACTGCACACTCAGATGCGAAGCCGCACGCACTCGGGGGCCTCGCAGGCTCGTCCAGACATCCCCAACCCCCTCCCTCTGCGTTGTTTTCCAGACTCCAGCCCCTGGGAGCGGGTGGGGAGGATAGGGGGGAAGGGGACAAGGGCCGGCAGCGCCGGCTTCCGGACTGGGCTGTCTTCCGGCGGTCGTGGGAACAGCTGCTGCTGGCTCCCATATCCTGCACCCACCGGAGGAGAGGGTGTTGCCATAGGGGGAAACAGGGCCACTCTGTCCCCAGGTGGCACTGGGAGGTGAGCCAGGAACCAGGACTGTTACAAGGATAGGGGGCTTGAGATGCTGGGATCGCCAAATATTTGGGGTTGGGGTTGGAGGGTAGGGGTAGGGGTTGGATGGACTTTGATGTTTAGGGGAAATCTGGGAAAACCCAACTATTTAAGGAATAGACTTAAATTGTTCTAATGTTGGCCTGATGTTATGGGCCTCCCAGATGTTCAGAGACCCAAGAGTCCCAGATTGGAAAAAGATCAGGGTACCCTCAATTTGGGGGAGGAGCAACAACCCTCCATTTTAGGGCAGCAGGGAGTCCCATGTTTGTGGGAAAGGAAGGGACCTTCCAGGTTGGCTGGGAAGAGCAGCAATCCCAGTTTTGAAACGCAGGGAACCCCACTGTGGGGGGATCCAGGTACTTTCAATTCAGCAAAAGAGACCACGAACCCTCCATTTTTGGCAGGGAACCCATATTTGGGTGAAGGATGCAAAAGAGAGCCCCAAAGTTTGGGGCGTGTTCTGGAAGCCTCCATTTGTCCAGACAGAAAGCCCCAGTTTGCAGGTCTGGGCCAGGAGCCCCCAGCTGGTTTGGGGACCCCACCCCCTCTCCTGCCTGTTTCCAGGAACAGCTGGGCCCAGTCTGGGTTGTACTGCTGGGAAACGGCTGACTCAACCCCTCCCTGCGGCCACAGCTGGACCCCGGCCCGCCCCCTCCAGCCTTCACATCTGGGCAGGGACCCAGACATCAGGGCTGGGATGGGGACCCTGGGTCCCACGACTAGAGGACAGCATCTTTATGTCATCCCACTGACTGACCACAACCACTGGGTGGACCCCATGCACCATTACCATGGAGGACCCTGGAAGGCCCCCTGCACTCTAGATGCTGACATCTGCCCGCAACTCTTATCCTGCCCCCCTCCTGATGTCTGTGTGTGTCTCTGAGTCCGTGTGAAGTGTGCTCATCTTTGTGTAGGTGTGAGATGGTGGGTCTGTGGTTGTGTGCACATGGGCGTGTGTCTGCGTCCATCTATGGCTTGGGGCCCTGGAGTTTGTGCAACAGGCCGTGTGTGATTTGATTGGGGAGGAGGCTCGGGGGTGTGGGGACTGTAATATATCCCTGCCTGTGTATAAGATCCAGGGTTAGGGTGACCAGCAGCCTCCCATGTGCTCCCGTGTGTATCTCTGTATGGTTCATGCAGCATATGAGTGGTTGTCTCTGTCCAATTGTATCTTCATGTGTTGTGGGTCTACTACCGGCTCCTCTATATGGGACCTCACTTTGGGTCTCCATCTGTGTTGTCCTTTGTGTGAGAAGCGATTGTGTGACAATCAGTGCCTCAATGTGGCTTCAGGTTGTGTGACTGTATCTGTGACTGTGTACTACTTTGTCTTAATTGTGTGTTTGTGAGTGTGACTCTGTCACATTTGTCCATGTCCCCGTGGCACTCTTGAGTGTCTCTGTGTTTGTCCTTTAGGATTTGTTTCTGTGACTGTATCCTACCTTGTTAGTCCTATTTGTGATATCCATGTGACTGCGTGACTGTAGTGTGTCTGTCCCTACCATGTGTCTCTGTGCTGCCCTGATCTCCATGTGAGAGGTGTGGCTGTGTGACAAAACAAGCCCCAGTGTCCAAGACTTTGCACCTGTTTGTGTTCTACTTTGTCTGTCTTGAAGGTGTTTATTAGAGTGTCTGTAACTGCCACCTACCTGTGTATGAATATGGCTCCGTTTGTGTCCCTATCAAATGCTATGTGATTGATGTGCCTGGGTGACTATCTGCGTCTCTGTTAGTGTGTGACAGTGTGACCCTGTCTGTGTTGGCTGCGGGCCGGGCTGGACTAGTGACGGTTCGTGCCAACGCGTGGCAGGTGTATCCTGTGTCCGTGTGACTCTGTGGGTCCGCGAGAGTTTGTTTGTGACCTTGTGTGCGGAGGGGAGCGGGTGTCAAAGTCACATCAGGCAGCCAGGCTGAGCGGAGGCGGTGATGTGCGCAGGGGGCGTCAGGAGCCCAGCATCTCTCTGCTCTCCACCCGGAGGGCCCCTCCCCGCGCTGCGGGGGCGCGTGCGTCGTGCGTGACGTGAGACACGACGGGGTTCGCTGCGTGCGTGGAGCTCGACGCGGTCGTGCGTGCGAGCACGGGGCGGGGAGGGAGGATAGGCTGACTGCGTGAGTGCGTGCGCGCGTGCGTGGGTGGCTGCGGGGGCTGGGCGCGTGGGTCGCGCGGGGCACAGTGCCGCCCCGCCGGAGACTTTCGGAGCGGGGGAGGGGGCCGCGGGTGAAACCCGAGGCGGGGGGCGCCGTTAACCCCTTCCTGCCCGACCTGAAACTTGGGGCCCCTAGACCGAGCGCGCGGGGGCTTCCCCTGGGTGCGGGGGGCAGTCCCTGCTGGGGGAGGAACCCCCCACGGAGATGAGACCCCCCCGGTTGCCATGGAAACCAGAGCTTCCCGCGCTGCCAGGTGCCTGTTTCCTCCCAACCTCCCGCTCCTCCTCCTGCTCCTTAGTCCAGCGACAATACGCTTCCCGCTCCTGGTCTCCGGGAGAAGGGGACTGGGGTCAGCGAGGCCGGAGCGTGAGTGACTCAGGCCAGCCCAGGGGTCCCCTGGCCACAGCTGGCCCCGCTCCTCCTTCTCCGCCCCCGTGACTCACCCCTCTCTCGGCTTTCCCCGTGTGTGACTCAGGCCCCTGGGGAGGGGGCTGCGGACTCTGGGACCCCCCTCCGGGCCATGGGGGCTGAGAACCAAGTTCTGGGGACCTCGCACTCCGGGGGCAGGCGGGGCTCCCCTGGCAGCGAGGAGTGGTGTGGCTGTGGTCCCCCTAGAGGACCCTCGCTAAGGTCACTAGGGGCGCTTTCTGCCCCCACCCCACCCCGCGCCCGGAATTGGCAAAGCTGCCCCCCCACACCCCGCAAGCCTCCAGGAACCCAGCCCCTCCCCCCTAGCCCACAGGAAGTTTTGGCAGAGCCCGTCGTGGCGACGAAACGGTTAAAGCCGTTTTCTTATTCATTTCATCCAGGGGCCCATTTTGACTCAGAGCAGGCCTGGCTGGGCGCCCCCTTGAGCCGGGCCTCATGGGGGCCTCGGTTCATACTCCAGGCCACATGTACCAGTTTTAGAGGAGGGGGGAAGGCGGTAGGTTAGCTGCCTGGGGTCTTGGGTAGCATACAGAGCTGAGTTCGAATCTTGGTGTCTGGACCTCAGTTTTCCATATGTGAAAATGTGGGATAATCACGGCCAGCTCGTGGGGTTGCTGTGGGTATTAGGTGACTGATGGGGTGCTCTGCATCCAGGGCTGGGCACAGGGGTGGTGTCGGGCTCCTCCTGTCAGGCTGGGGTGTCAGGGTGCCCAGCAGAAGCGAGTCCTTGCTGGGCAGGCCATGCCGCACCCAGGCGCTCTGAGGCCATGGGGTTCATCCTGTCCATCCCCTGCCTGGGGCAGGCACCCAGGAAGTGAGAGGCGGGGCAGGAATGAGACGGAACCTGTTGGGCCCGTCGCCTCCCCGCCCCCCACCCTCATTCCCGTGCCCTGACAGGGTCCCCCCCTAACGCTTCAGCCCCACCCCTGCTGCCCTGGACGCCTGGGTCCTGACCTGCGGGTGGCCCGAGGGAGGGGATGTCGGATGGAGACGGCGTCTCGGGAACATCCTGTGGACTGCTGGCTGGACAGACGGAGGGTCAGCCCCTCCCGGGGCAGGGCAGACATCGGCTGGGGGCAGAGTAAACATGGCTCAGGGTGGCCAGACTGGGGGCGGGGGGGGGCTGTAGGGATGTACACACACACAGTCACCCTGAGAGAGCCAGTCCAGACACACAAACTCCTGTCACCCTGGCCACAGAGAGATTGCCAGCCTGGGACATGCAGAAAGGGTCAGACATACATCTGTGCAAGGTGACCCAGAAACGGCTGCCACACATAGACACAGTGACAGAGCAGACTCAAAAACGAGAGAGACACACACGCTGTCCAACACGTGAAGACATCGACAGGTCAACAACATGCAGGATGTGTGTGACAGGGATAAATCAACTCAGTACACAGGCAAACACAGTCACACTGACAAAGAGTGAAATTGACATTCAGGTGAGGAGGCAGACACAATGGCACACTCGCACCAAGACAAGCATGACAGGCCAGGAACACACGGGCAAGACAGACACACAGAACTGTGCGTCAGACACAAGCAGACAACACAGGCATGTTGACAGACTCAGGAGGTACAGTCACTTTCAGTACAGGCACCCTGAGGGCCACACAAGAGAAGGCAACACACACACGCACACACACATAAGATCCCTAATTCAAGAAGATACTCAAGAGGCATGAGACAAACATAAACCTATGCACAGAGAAGACAGGTACATACCATGACAGCCCAGGCACCCCACCCCCACCACTGCACGCACTTCGGAGATGTTCCAAGGGACACCAAGATGCGCTACCTCCCCAGGAACACAGACATGTCGGACCCGCCAACAGATTGGGCAGATGCGGGCAGACAGACACATTCACAGACGGGATCTGGCCAGACAGTCACACCCAGCACAGAGAGACACGGACAGGCCACAGTGGGATATTCATAAACACATCGACACAGACACCGAGAACCTGTTGACACTTGCACACACATACACAGGGACCAGCCACAGACGACACACACACACATGCAGACCAGCCACAGACCACATACACACAGAGGTCAGCCACAAATCTCTCTCTCTCTCCCACACACACACACACACACACACACACACAGACCTCACACACATACATACACACACACAGTGACCAACAGCAGAACACACACACAAATCAAACAAGACAGAAGATCTCTCTCTCTCTCTCTCTCTCACACACACACACACACACCAGCCACAGAACACATACACACAGGCAAGCCACAGATCTCACACACAGAGACCTCACACACACACACACAAATCAAACAAGACACAGATCTCTCTCTTTCTTACACACACACACACACACAGCAGTCACAGATTGTATACACACATACACGCAGACCAACCACAGCTCTCACGCGCAAACACACATGCACACCAGACACAAATAGGGTAGCCAGATGAACTCCAAAGCAACCTTCATGCACATGCATGTAGGTGACACATGCAACCAGTCCCATAGGTCACACTCTCACCCCGCCAAACACACACACACAGCAGAACAGAACCTTCCACAGACAGGCCCTATACCCCTTGCAGGGTTGGGCCAACACACATAGGGCCGGTGATAGGCCTCATGTACAATGACAGACCCTGACAGGCCAGCTACACACTTGCTCCCTGGGACCTTGCTGAGGTTCTGTGGGGCAGTGGGCTCTCCAGCTTGTCTCTGCCACCTGCCCCCCCAGATCCAGGCGCTTCCCCAAACATCACCCCCACTTCCCTCCCTCCCTAGTGTTTGTCACTTCCCCTAGGAGGCCCAGCTCAGCAGCCTCAGCTCCTGCTGGGGTGTGGGCCTGCTTTCTCATTGGGTTCCCCAGGGTCCCTGTGATGCTCAGGCCCCCCAAGCCTGCACCAGCAGTGTCAAGGACAGAAGCAGCTTCCTGGGAAACTGCCCCCATGCCCAGCTGAGTCAGCCTGGACACAGAGAAAGAATCCTCCTTCCTGCTTCCAAGAAAACCCAACAGCTTCCTCTCCAGGAGAGGGGGTGAGGGACCCCCAAACCACAGAGGTGGGGGAGGGAGGTGGCAGGCAGGCCAGGAGTTCCTGAGGGGAGGGCTCCTGTGACTCTCAGCCTCTTCCTGCCCAGCCGCCAGTCCACACCCAGGGGCAGGGACGCGGGAGGCTGGGTGCTGTGACTTGTGGGTTCTCGCCCTGGCCTGCCCACTGGCTGACTCATGGGCAGCCCCCGGCCCAGGTTCCTGGTGAGGGCCCCACTGGTCAGTGGGGCTAGCAGGGAGGGGGGGTCACCAGGCTATTTATAAGAAGGAGAAGTCCCTCATGCCAAGGCCAAAAGCCCCAAATAGACCTTCGGGTGGGGGTGGGTGAACTTCCTCCTTAGCCTGTCCCTAGGCCCAGGCCCTCGGGTGTTGGGGAAGCCTGGGCAGCACCCAGGTGCCAGTCCTTGTGCTCAGGCCAGGCAGGGGAGGGGGCTACCTTCACACCCTCCTCACGGGGCAGGCCTGGCGCCAGTGGGGCGGCGTGAGGGGGTGGTGCCCAGGCCACAAGGGTGAGACTGGCAGGGGCCTGGAACCGGCTGTACCAGCTTGGCTGGGCTCCCGCCCTCCCTGGCTGGCCCAATCCCCACCCCCTGCTCAAACACCCATGCACAGTGCCTGAGAGACCCCACTCTGACATGCTGGCCTGCCCACAAAGACCAGCGCCCTCTCCCTGTGCCCAACTCCATTTTTCCCCCAATTAAAGGAGACCCTTTGTGAAAGGGCCTGCAGAACTTGGCATGCAGTTGGTACCATATAAATGCCTGTCTGGTTGTGATTACCCACAATATAGTGGCCAAAGCTCTAGAGCCAGGCAGCTGGGGTTATATCCTGATTTTAGCACTTATAGCTTTGGGACCCAGGCAAGTTCCTTAGCTTCAGTTTCTCACCTGTTAAATGGGGATCCAAGCTGGGCATGGTGGTCCATGCCTGTAATCCCAAGCACTTTGGGAGGCTGAGACAGGAGTATCACTTGAGGCTGGAGTATGGGACCAGCCTGAGCAACATAGCAAGACCCTGTCTCTATCCCCCCCCAAAATGGGGATCTAAATAGCATGCATTTTGCCAGATTGTTGGAAGCAGGCAATGACCTATTTTATGTAAAGCACTTAGAAGAGTGGCCCACAGTAGGAGCCGTATAAGTGTTAGCTATTAAAATAATAATTATTATTTCCCAGCCTGTCTGCCTATCGTAAGTGTCTCTGAGTCTCGCTGTCTGTCTGCATGACGCTAACTCTGCACCCGTTTGTCTCTCTGGGCATCTCTCCCTGCCGTGACCCCTTGCCACCATACACCCACTCTTCTTTATTCCATCCTCGCCCTCCCCCTTGACCCTCTCTGGGACTCCCCTGTGGCATGGCTAGCCTGGGCACTGGCCAGGGCTGAGTCACTGTGGCCTCCTGGCCCGTGGGACCTGCAAGTCGGGGACCCAAGGTGCTGCCCTCAGGCCTGTCCTGCCCAGCCCCCCAACGCTGCCCGCTGCGCCCCCGCTGCGCCCCCGCGGGGCCCAGCCAGATGTCAGCTGCAGTTATTAGCCTGGGCGGGAGACACAGGCCTGGCAGCGTGCCCGCCAGACTCAGCGGCCTCCGGAATCTCCCTTGAGCCTGGGGCGGGGGAGGAGAGCCACTCAAGCAAGGGGAAGAGGGGAGGGGGCATTTAGGGGTCACAAGGACCCTCCAAAGACGGGACGCCCCCAGCTTCTCCTGGGATCTTCCTCCACAAGGCCACTGCTGTGCTGGACTTCCCCCTGCCCCCACATAGCTCAGTTTCTTTCTTGACTGTTTTGTTTTCTTTCTCTCCTCCACACTTGGTGAGTTCTGTGCTGCCTCACAGAGCCTGGCCCTCAGCCTTTCTCTACCCTAAAGAAACTTCCATCTTCCGAGAAAACAGGGGCCTGGGAAGCTGAGCAAGAGAGAGACAGAGACTGGGCTTCTCACCTTTGGTTCTAGTGGCTCATACCCAAACTGCTTGGAAGTCCCACCTTAAGTCTAACTGGAAGCCTTACCATGTAAACCTCCATCCAGCCCTTCCTGGAGAAGGAACTCTGGGTTGCTTCCTATTCTCCTCTTGAATTTTCAGGTCCCCTCTGACTGGGGAGAGGGAAGCCCTCAGATGGGGAGATGCTCTGGGAAGGGGGGGTCCTTTCTAGGTATGGTCCACGGGACCCTCAGACTAACAGGGGAGTGGGGCCCCTGACCTACAAGAGTGAGGGAGGGGTACCCTCAGTCACTAGGGGTGTAAGGGAAGGAGCCCCAGACCTCCTGGTAAAAGGGAAGGGCACCCCACCCCAGGGAGGAGGCAGCGCCGCGTGCCAGCCCGCTCAGGCGCCGGGGGTGCCTGGAGGCATCGGCCCGCCCCCTCCGCGCCCCATCGGGTCAGGGGCGAAGTCCGACCCAGGCCCGCGGGCAGGCGGGGACCTGCCGGGCTAGGTCGGGCCGGGCCGGGCCGGGCCTGGCAGCACGCAGCCCCAGCGCGGCAGGGCGGGGCCGGGCCAGGAGGCCGTGGGGCCCCCGGGGCCTCGGGGGCGGCGGCCAGGGCTGGTCGGGACTAGCCGTCCGGGGGCCGGGCGCGCCCAGGGACCTGGCAGATACTCCTGCTCCCGGCTCCTGGCTCCGGGCCCCAGGGCAGCGCTGGGCCCACCCCCTTCCTGTGCCCTAATATGGGCGTCGGGGAGAGACTCCAGGGGCCGCCCCGCCCCCAGTCCTGCCTGCGGACTCCCGCCTGTCGCCATGGCGACCAGCGGCTGCGTCCCCCTCAGTTCGTCCAATGGAACAGTCTCCGTGCTCCCTGCTTTCGCGGTCCCCTGCCGGCGCCGCGGACGGAACCATTGCCGAGGAGGAAAGGACGGTGGCTGGAGGCCTCTGTCGCAGGGCTGGCTGGATGCACCCGCGCCTCCGCAGGGGTCGCACCCTCAGGTTCCTCTTTAGAGGCGCAGGATGCAGCCGGACCCAGGGCGGGGCGCACGGTCCCATAGGATCCAAGTGACGGAGACAGGGCCGGGCTCCTTCCCCCGGGGCTGTTGCCACACTTCCTGCCTCGGTGCTCTTTCCTCAGCCTGTTTCTAAGGAAGGGAGTGGAGCTGGGCGACCGCACCCCGGCCGTCGGGCTGGGTCCAGACTCCAGGAGCCAACACGGTGTCGAGCAAGCCCAGGGTCACTAGGAAACGGTTTTGAGATGGGGGACAAAGTATACAGGTGCCTAGGGAGTCACCCGCGAGGGTGAGCTCTAGTCACGGAAGATACAGTAGTCCAGGTCCCCGGGGTCTTCAAAGCCCCCTCCTCACATGTCTTAACTGGGTACCCTCCTGTCATTGTCCTCAGCTCTGAAGGTGTGCTCCGACCCGACCCTTCTAACTCTCCTTCATCCAGGCTTCGCAGATGACCCTAGTGATCCCCAACCTCTAACAGATGTCCCCATCTTCTACCCCACATATTTAGTGTGATCAATGTCCCCCAGGACACGTACTTTCTGCACGTCTAGATCTCCCCAATTCCTTCTTCCCACATATGGGGGAACGCTCAGAGTCTCCCATGGACTCTGGCACCCTGTTTATTTCTTGCATAATGGGTCCTGTAGCCCCGCCCCCTGAACCCTTTTGATCTCTCCCCTCCTCCCTCCTTTGAAAATTCTGGTCCCTAAACACCCGTATGCCCGGGACCCCCTGTCAATTCCTGGGTCAGGTGTCTCCTTACCCCCCTCCCTGCTTACCCTGCTTAAGAATCTATTTCCTGCATTTTGGGTTCTTCCAGTGTATTGTCAGTCCGTCTACCCCTTTCGCATGCTCAGGGTCCTCAGACCCTTCCGTGGACACCCTGGGATCATTTCCTCAATTGCTCTGTACCAGGTCCTGGAATCCATCCCAGTGTACTCTAGGGGACTCATCACCCTCCCGGAAACCCCTAACTCTTGTGCCTCGGGACCCCCAGAACCTCATTCCGCGCGTACCCGGGGTCTCTGGTGCCCCTCCCCCTCCAGCCCTGCCGAGCTACTGGGCCCGTGGCCGCTGTTTACAAGGACACGCGCTTCCTGACAGTGACGCGAGCCGCCTCCTCCCCTTCCCCACGCTCGAGAAGGGGGGCGCGGGGGCCTGGCTCCGGCGACGGCCAATCGGAGCGCACTTCCGCAGCTGACAAGCGTCGTATAAAGGCGTGTGGCTCAGGCGGAGCGGCAGGGACCTTGAGGGCGGCCAGGCCAGCATCGGAGCCAGCTGGGAGTGGGGAGCAGGGGGAAGCGACGCCGAGAAACAAGCGCGCCAGAGAGGGCGAAAGGGGCTCAGGAAGCCGGACACATCCTTCGCGCACAGCTGCCGGCTGGCTGCTCCCAGCCGGAGCCAGCCCCCGGGAACGCGCGACCAGCCAGCCAGTCCCGCCACAGCCGCGGACAGCGCGCCGCTCGCCGCAGCGAGGCCCGGGGCGGGACCCTCCCCAGACCGCCTGGGCCGCCCGGATGTGCACTAAAATGGAACAGCCCTTCTACCACGACGACTCATACCCAGCGGCGGGATACGGCCGGGCCCCTGGCGGCCTCTCTCTACACGACTACAAACTCCTGAAACCGAGCCTGGCGCTCAACCTGGCCGACCCCTACCGGAGTCTGAAGGCGCCTGGGGCGCGGGGCCCCGGCCCGGAGGGCACCGGTGGCGGCAGCTACTTTTCCGGTCAGGGCTCGGACACCGGCGCGTCTCTCAAGCTCGCCTCATCAGAGCTGGAGCGCCTGATCGTCCCCAACAGCAACGGCGTGATCACGACGACGCCCACACCCCCGGGACAGTACTTTTACCCCCGCGGGGGTGGCAGCGGCGGAGGTGCAGGGGGCGCAGGGGGCGGCGTCACCGAGGAGCAGGAGGGCTTTGCTGACGGCTTTGTCAAAGCCCTGGACGACCTGCACAAGATGAACCACGTGACACCCCCCAACGTGTCTCTGGGCGCCAGCGGGGGACCCCCAGCCGGGCCCGGGGGCGTCTACGCCGGCCCGGAGCCGCCTCCCGTCTACACCAACCTCAGCAGCTACTCCTCAGCCTCTGCGTCCTCCGGAGGTGCCGGAGCTGCCGTCGGGACCGGGAGCTCATACCCGACGGCCACCATCAGCTACCTCCCACACGCGCCGCCCTTCGCCGGCGGCCACCCGGCGCAGCTGGGCTTGGGCCGCAGCGCCTCCACCTTCAAGGAGGAACCGCAGACGGTGCCAGAGGCGCGCAGTCGCGACGCCACGCCGCCCGTGTCCCCCATCAACATGGAAGACCAGGAGCGCATCAAAGTGGAGCGCAAGCGGCTGCGGAACCGGCTGGCGGCCACTAAGTGCCGGAAGCGGAAGCTGGAGCGCATCGCGCGCCTGGAGGACAAGGTGAAGACACTCAAGGCCGAGAACGCCGGGCTGTCGAGTACTGCCGGCCTCCTCCGGGAGCAGGTGGCCCAGCTCAAACAGAAGGTCATGACCCACGTCAGCAACGGCTGCCAGCTGCTGCTCGGGGTCAAGGGACATGCCTTCTGAGCGCCCTCCCCCGCCCTTACGGACACCCCCAGCCTGGACGGCTGGGCGCACGCCTCCCACTGGGGGCGAGGGGGCAGGCGGTGGGCACCCGCCCGGGGCCTGGGGGCGCCGCAAACCACACTGGACTCCGGCCCGCCCGCTCTGCGCCCGGTCCTTCCACCTCGACGTTTACAAGTCCCCCGTCCCACGTTTTTTTGTATGTTTTTTTTTTTCTGCTGGAAACAGACTAGATTCATATTGAATATAATATATTTGTGTATTTAACAGGGAGGGGAGGAGGGGGCGATCGCGGCGGAGCTGGCCCCGCCGCCCTGGTACTCAAGCCCGCGGGGACATTGGGGAGGGGACCCCCGCCCCCTGCCCTCCCCCCTCTGCACCGTACTGTGGAGAAGAAACACGCACTTGGTCTCTAAAGAGTTTATTTTAAGATGTGTTTGTGTGTGTGTGTGTGTTTGTTGTTCTGACTTTTTATTGAATCTATTTAAGTAAAAAAAAATGGTTCTTTATTAATTTCTGTTGTCTTTTTTTCCAAGCCGGGAGGGCGGAGGGAGGAGGGCCCCAGGCTACCCCACCTCACTGCTGTTTGTGGCTCCCTCCTGTACGTGTCCCCCACCCTCGCCAGCTCTGCCTAGGCATCTCGTGCTCCTAACCCGGGAGTCCAACCCTCTCCGAGTCCCCGGGCCTCCCGGGTTGGAAGGTCCCCGCGCGGGACCTAGTCCAGCGGCCCAGCAACCCGGGGGGCAGGGTGCCCGGGGCGAGACGCGAGTGCGCAGGCGCGGCCCCGCCCCGCCGCGCGCGCAGGGGCTTTCCCCGCTGACGCAGCGGAAGCGCGGCCCATACATGGGCCGATTCTGCCCAGTGACGCGACTGCGGTCTCTGGGCAGATTCCGGGAATCCCCTCCCCCGCTCTGCCGGGCAGGGCCGCGGCGCCGGGAAGGGGGTTGGGATTTTCCCGGGCGGGCGGCTGCCCGGGCCCGGAAAGCCCCAGGCCTGGGTCCAGGGCGCCGGAGGTGGGCGGGCCGCGCTCCTGGGCTCCGGGAGCCACCCTCGTGCCTCCCCCAACAGGCTGGCGCCTTGGCCCTGCCGCGCCCACGCCCCCTCCGTCTGACCCGGCCGGGAGGAGGGTGGCTGCTGCCTCCGCGTCGTTGCCGACGACGCCGTCCCCCCAGCCCCCGCCAGGAAGGGCGGCGCCCGCCTGCCAAGTTTCCCCTCCCGGGTGCCAGGCCGAGAGCGGGGCGACTGCCAGGTCTGGTCCTGCTGGGGCAGCTGCTTGGACCGCTGGGCGCCGCCGCCGCCCTCGCGCCGGGCTCCCTCCCCCACAGCGGGGACGCGTGGGAGTCGGGGTGGGGTGGGGGCTACCGGCGCGCCCCTCGGGGTCTGGCAGGCCTGGGAGCTGGAAGCCCTCAGAGCAGCTGAGAAAAACAGGCGGAGATGCCAGGCTACGGCGGTGGGTAGAACAGACACTTCATCAGTTCATTTATAAAATATTGAACCACCAGGCCCTGGAGACACAGGCTGGACCCGCGCAGACAGACATTAAACAGCAAAGGAGATTCTCCGGAGGTGGTGGTAAGCGCCAGCGAGAGAAAAAACAAGCGGAGGTGGTAGTGATGGGGCAAGGGGGCAGGCTGCCTGGCAGAGTGGAGAGGGGGCGAACATCTGCAATGGAGGCCACTGACTTTTCAACAGACTTGAAGGAGCGGGGCCCTGAGAAAATGCTGGTAGCCGCGTTCTGGCCGCAGGGAACAGCACGTGCAAGGTTCCTGTGGCCAGAACAAGAGCTACCTGGGAAAGAACAGCAAGAAGCCAGTGTGCCTGGAAGCGGAGTGAACCACAGCAGAATGGATGAGGTCACCAGAGACCACGCAGGGGCCTCAGGGAGGAGTGTACATTAAATTCCAAGGGAGATGAGTGAGGTTAGGGGTATTAGGCTGGGTAGGAGTATTAATGGGGGGGTCTGTGGATTAAATGAGCATAGGAGCCCTGTCTGGGGAAGGAAATAGGATTCAGAGTGGCAGAGCCACTTGCCTGGACAGATACAGTATCAAACTGCACCCCTGGAAACCCTGCTTTGCCCTGAACACCTCCCTCCTAAGCCTAACCCTCACCCTCCCACCCCAGGGGCTGACAGGCGGTCCTTCCAGCCTGGGGTGGGGCAGTGCTTACAACAAGGACTGTGCACGTAGCTCAGACCCAGTGTTGGTCCTGCTCTTAGGTCTGGGCTCCTTCCAGCCCCAGGGAGCCATCCTAGTAACTGGGGCCCTACACAGGGCCCGGGCCGGGAACCTCACATACTTTATCTCCTTTTACTTGCATAGTGATCTGGAGGTTGGTAGTCTGTTGCCATTTGACCGCTGCAGAGATCCATGGTTGATCACAGCTTTTAAATGGCATTTGAACCCAGGCTGGCTGATGGCAGGATGTGGGCGCTGCCTTGCACAGCCAGGCTGCCAGATATAGGACATCCTGGGACTTGCTCCCTGCAAGGGGCAAACAGCACCTCTTCTCTTGGAAACCTCGCTCAGGCATGAGAAGAGTAAGCAGTGCGCATGGGGCAAGGCCGCCACCTTGTGACGAAGATATGTAACTACAGGGTCAGTTTCCCAGGCCAGAGCTAGGAGTTGGAGAGGATGCCAGGACAGAGTACGCAGACACAGACTCACATCTGTTCCTAATACTTTATTGGTTACCTCTAGGTCTGTGCCAGGCTGGTGGAGTCACTATTCACCAGCTCCCACGTGGGGGCATGAAAAGACCTTGGCCTAGCCCTCCAGGGATTGTGGAGTTTGTAGGGTCAGGCCTGGCCTTTCCTGGGTCAGCACAGGGCACCCAGGTATGGGCACACCTGGGGGCTGAGTGCAAAAGGCCACTATCCATCTACCAGCCTAGTTGTGTTTGGAGAAGTACTCCTTGCTGTCATCCACGTTGGGCTTGATTGTGTCACTGCCAGGCTTCCAGCCAGCGGGACAGACTGTGGGAAGACACAGCCCCAAAGTCAAGGTGAGGGGATGAACAGAGGGGAAACAGGAGCCTGAGATGCAGAAGAGAAAGCTGGGAGCAAGTGGTGCAGGCCCAAGAACTTGCATATTGAAAGAAGCTTCTAGGCCTAGCTGTAGTATTCCTTCAATTTTTTTTTTTTTTTTTTTTAAATACAGGATCTTTCTCTTTTGCCTAAGCTACTGTGCAGTAGTGTCATCATAGCTCACTGTAACCTCAAACTCCTGGGCTCAAGCGATCCTCCTGCCTCAGCCTCCTGAGTAGCTTGGGACTACAGGTTCATGTTACCATGCCCAGCTAATTTTTCTCATTTTTTGTAGAAATGGGGTCTCCCTAATGTTGTCCGAGCTAGACTTGAACTCCTGGCCTCAAATGATCCTCCCACCTTGGCCTCCAAAAGTGCTAAGACTATTAGGTGTGAGCCACTGTGCCCCACCATCCTTCAATTTCTTTTTGCATCCTTTAATCCTACCTTTCTCCCTCAACCCCAGCCCTGCTGGACTTTGAGAGCATGGCTCTCTCCCCCTCATGAGAACATATTATTCAAGCCTGACTTGGGACATGGCATCTCAGATACCTTCTTTGGATCTCTTGTTACCTCCCAGCTCCCCAACCCTTGTGTTGGTGTATCTCCTCCACCAGACCAGAAACTTCCTGCAGACAAGGCTCTGAGCTGAGTCTTCCTTGGCCCTAACATCCATCCCGGGTGGTAGGACAGGCAGTGAACGTCCTCATAAGCAACAGAGGGGCCGAGTATGTATCTGTGTGAACCCTCGTGAACGTGTGTATCTGCTCACCTTCCCCGTGCTCATCGGTGTATTGGAAGGCCTGGACCAGCCGCAGAGCCTCATCCACGGAGCGCCCCACAGGCAGATCGTTAATAGTGATCTGGCGAAGGACACCCTTGCCGTCGATAATGAAGAGGCCCCTGAAGATATAAGTGTTCGCATAGAGGAGCTGGGAGCCAGGGAAGGGACCACCAACCACCGGCTGCCAGCCACAGGGCCGGGGCCCCACAGTACCTGTAGGCAATGCCTTCATCGTCTTTCAGTACACCATAGTCGTGAGACAAGCTTCTAGACACATCAGCAAGCAGGGGGATGTTCAGGGGGCCCAGGCCTCCCTCCTTCCGGGGAGTGTTGATCCTGGCGGTGGAGGAGACTGGGTTAGGACTTCAGAGATGCCTGGCACAGCAGGGTTTTCCCCCTGCCTGCCTGAGTATGATAAGGACTGGAGACAAGAGATAGGTGCTTTCTAGTAGGGCTCTGGAAGCCCCACCCTGGGGTGGGTGCAAGGGCTGTTTCCCTGCAGCTGGGAAGGCTAATCTTGAGAGCCAGTGCTCCAGCTAAGTGGCTTCACATGTGCTGGTGACCATCAGCATCACTCAGGAGGAGGCATCACTCATCTAGCTGCCTCCTGGGGCCCAGCCCTTCATGACCATGGGCTAGAGTTTCTACCTTTGTGAAATAGGGCGACACAGCCTCCCTCCTGAGAATTGAGTAAGATAAAGCAACTGCAACTCTATGCGCCAAGCAACATAGTTATCAAATGCTAATTACTGTCATTATCCTGGGGACTTGGGCGTCAATGTTTCCATTATTTTCAAGATGAGGGAGGGAGGCCACGAGGCCACACAGCTCAGACCCTATGGGTGAGAACTTAGCTGCTCCTTCCCTACTTCCCTCCCTCCCTGGTCCCTCCTCATACCAAGCCAGGTGGGTGAACTGAGAGTCCACAGAGACCCCCAGCACTTCGCAGCCCAGCTTGTGGAAGTCCTCAGCGTGATCGCTGAAAGCGATGATCTCCGTGGGGCACACAAAAGTGAAGTCCAGCGGGTAGAAAAATAGGACCACGTACTTCCCTGGGGAGGCGGGAATGGAGTAGTAGGTAGGACCCAGCCCCTCTTACTCGTGAGTCCCGCCCTCACCTGGGCCCCCTCCAGGCCGCCCTCACCTTTGTAGTCTGAAAGCTTCACCTCCTTAAAGGCGCCATCCACCACGGCGGTGGCTTTAAAGTCAGGGGCGGGCTTGCCGATTTGCACTTTGCAGATCATAACTGAAAGCTGAGACCCCCCGCCTGGTCAGTGCGCGGAAAAAAGACCTTTTGTTCTCCCTTCCCAAGGTCACGCTGCGTAGTGGGCCTGGTTACTGAGTCAGAATGGCGGAGGCGACAACACTAACCCTTACCCTCCCCAGTATCTGGTCTGCGCGGCCCAGAGGCTGCCAGAGACCCGCCCTCCTGCACAGAGCGCAAGTGACCCAGCCGCTGCCACCAGCATCCCATTAGCGAGTCAGCGGGAGCGTGGTGGCGCAAGCCCCCAGTCCAGGAGAGAGCGAGGGCCTCCGCGAGCAGGGGGCGGGGAGCCCGGCGATCAGGCCTGTGCGCCAAGGCGCTGGCCTCGGTTTCCCCCTCAAGGACAAAGGAGGCCACCACGGCGGATGGAAAACAAAGGCGGCCAGCGATGAGGTCAGGATAGGGCTGAAACTGCTCGAAGGGAGGTCTCCCCAGCTAAGTGCACTGGGGGTGTCCATACCTGCGTGGGTAAAGGCCTGACGCACGGAAGACCAGACGCGTGGACCCGCGTTCTCAGCGCCAAGTGCACCCTGGGCCGCCCAGGCTTTTATGCGCAGCCGGAACCAAGACGTGCAGGGCGCAGGGGGGAGGGGAAGCGGAGCGGCCGGGTCCATGCGTCTGCGGGTGGCGGGGGGAGACACACAGCTGCGGGCCGCGACCACTGCACCGGCCGGGGGTGTTGCGCGGGCGCCACACACTCCCCGCGCGGCTTTGCCCTGGAGCGCGTTGGGGGCGGTTGGAGTCGGGCATGGCCCGGAGCCAAGCGGCGGGGCTGCTGCTGCCTCTGTTGCTCCTGCTGCTGGAGACCCCTGCCCAGGTCTCCACGGACTACCAGTACTTCGGCCAGCAGGGCGAAGGTGACACCTGGGAGCAGCTGGGGCAGCAGCATCAAAAGGGTAACGGCAAGTGGCGGGGATGGCGCTGGAAGGTGCATTGGTGCCCTACTTCGCCTGCAGGCTGGAAACAGACCCTCCTCTAGGGGGACTTCAAATCTCCGCCCAGCTCTGCACTGGGCGGCATCCCCTTGAGCTGGTTACTTTTCTCTTAGGCTCAATTTATTACTCGTCTATAAATTGAAAAAGACTCTGCCTTTAAGCTGCTCACAGGGGAAGAGGGGGCGTGGGCCCGCAATAAACATCGAAGGGGAAACATCCATAAACTCATGGACAGGTGCTAGGAAGGGCAGAGACAGCAAGAAGAGGTCGGGTGAGCTTGCAAAGTGGGAGAGGCCGTGCCAAAGAAGATAGGTAACCGGTGCAGCAGGAATGACAAGCAAAATGCCCAAATGAAAAGATCTGGGGAAACAGTGTCCCAGGGAGAGGGAACAGCAAGTGCCAAGGCCAAAAGGCTTGACAGAGGAATGGAATAAAATCAGTGAGGTGTGGCGGACACCTGAGGAAGTAGGGTGCCAGGTGTCAGGGCTTTAAGAGGACCACAGAGTTAGGATAAGACTTGTCCCATAGGGAAATAGGAGAGATTCAGTAGAGCGCTGGAAAGGGCCTCCAATAAGCGCTCAATAAGTTGTAGCTGCTTTAAAAGTGATCCTAATAATTGCTTTTGTTCTACATGCTAGCACAGCTCCAGGGGATTTAAGTACCTTTATTACGTTAATCATGTAATTTAATTTACCATCTGACGGCCCTGCTGGTCAGGTGGCACTCTGCCTGCTGGATAGGCCCATGACCACGCCCCTGAAGACAGGAGACTACTTCGGATGTCGGGCACCAAGGGTGTTGTACCCCACTCCCAACTGGGCAGGCTGGTGTAGATTAGAAGTGTCAGTTTGCAGTCCCTCTGGGCCACGCAGCAAATGTGTGATCGTGGAAGGGTGGCTTGCTTTCTCTAGATCTGTTTCCCCACCTGACACTAAGGGAAAGATTAAATGGGATAATTTATGGCCGTGTGCTTAGCACAGCCGCAAAGTTCAGCCAATATGAGCTGCAGTTATTTGTTAGTAACTTTTCTTTTTCCTTTCCTCAGAGGAAAGGATGGGAGGTAGGGTCCCCTCCAGGTGGATCTTCATCTAGGCCCTCTATTTCTAGACGTGGAGGACTCCATCCTTGGCCCGTGGGGAAAGTGGCGCTGTCTCTGCCACCTGGGCAAGCAGGAGCGCAGCCGCGAGATGCTGGGCACAGCGCCGGGCCCGGTATTCATGGACCACGAGCACCTGGTCCAGATGCGGCCCTGTCGGCAACAGGATTGTCCATCCTGCAAGCCAATCGACTGCGACTGGAGGCTCTGAGCCCAGGTGAGAGAGGGTGCAGAGTAGGCGGGGCCAGGGCAGGCTGGCAGGGGATGGGTATGAGGCCAAGGGTTGGGGATGGGTATGAGGTGAGTATGGGAAAGGGAGAACTGGGGCTCTAAGTCTAGGAGTTAAGACTGGTGTTGGGGGGGGAAACTGAATCAGGAGACGTGAACCCCTCTGATATCTGGGGATAAAGAAAGAAAAGGAGGGGGGAAGGAGGGGGATATGGAGATAGACGAACTGGACTCTGAGGGAGGGGGCATGAGTCTGGTGAGGGGCTGGAACCAAAGACAGAAAACTTGAGCCCCTCTGAATCCCGGGAATCGGAGAGATGCGGTCAGAGTAGTGGAAGGGCCTAGCAGGCGTGAGCATCGGGAAGATAGGGGACAGCGGGAGAAGCGTGTAGGGGTGGGGATGGTGACATGAAACCTGAGATGACAGGAATGAGCTGCATGGTGGGTGCAGACCACTGGGAGTGGGGGAGGCTTGGCCCAAATGAGAGAGAGGGGAGGAAGCAGTGATCCTGGTGGGGCTGAGGGGTTCGAGGGAGCTACCAGGGGAGGGAATTGGGGGCCTGAGCCCAGTGGAAGCGGGGATACCTAATCCAGGGGGCTTGCAATATGTGGAGGGGCAGGAACCGCGAGTAAAGGACCTGAAATCCAGGTGGCCGACGGGGACCCAGTGATGCGGGGACCAGTGTTCTGGGAGTGTAGTGATGTTTGACCTTCTAGGCTCACCCTAGAGCTGGATCTTTGGGGCTAACCCTCAGTTTCCCATTTAATTTCCTCTCTTCCCACCAGCTTTGGCGGGCGGGGCCCCAGAGGCCCCGGGGTGGAGCTTGCAGAACGACCCCGCCCACCCGGTTCCGCAGAGGCTGCCTCTGGCGGCAGCCTTTGCAGACTACAAGCCCCAGGAGGCCGCGCGGCAGCAGCGTCGGCGTCGGGTGCGCAAACGACAAGGGCGGTGGGAGCGTCGGGGGCGTGTCCTGCCCGCTGATTGGTTGGGAACGGGCGCCGCCGCGGGGCCAGCGGGAAACGCGCCCCGGCTCCTGCTCCTGCGGCCCTTGCTCCGGCAGCTGTTGGCGGCGGCGGAGGAGGCATGGATCTCAGCGAGCTGGAGAGAGACAATACAGGCCGGTGTCGCTTAAGCTCGCCTGTGCCCGCGGTGTGCCGCAAGGAGCCTTGCGTCCTGGGCGTCGATGAAGCGGGCCGGGGCCCAGTGCTGGGTGCGTCCCCGGGCCGGGGAGGGGCTGGGGCATGGTAAGGGGGATGCAAGTTGCATGGGTGCGAGAGGCAGGATTGCACCGCACCCGGGGAGGGAGTTGTTAGTGGTGATGGCCGTGGCATCAGGGATGGCAGCTTTTATGAGCTTACTTGTTAAACCCCCATCCCCGGAAATTTGACACTCCTCTCTCCAGGACCAATGGTCTATGCCATCTGTTACTGCCCCCTGTCCCGCCTGGCAGATCTGGAGGCCCTGAAAGTGGCAGGTGAGCCCGGGATGTACGTCTGGGCAAGGGGTTCCTGGGCATGTGCATGAGCAGGTGAGAACTGGAGGGGGCAGGGCAGGAGTTGGGGGAACTAGCTGCACCCCTTCTCTCCTAACCCTCCTCCCAGACTCAAAGACCCTGTCGGAGAGCGAGCGGGACAGGCTCTTTGCGAAAATGGAGGAGGACGGGGACTTTGTGGGCTGGGCACTGGACGTTCTGTCTCCAAACCTCATCTCTACCAGCATGCTTGGGCGGTGAGGAGTCCCCAGAGGGGCTGAGGGGAGGGGCAGCCAGCATGGGCTGGTTGGGCTCCGTGATTAGAATGGGGTTAACTGGGCTTTGTTCCCCACCACAGGGTCAAATACAACCTCAACTCCCTGTCCCATGATACAACCACTGGGCTGATACAGTATGCGTTGGACCAGGGTGTGAAAATCTCCCAGGTGAGCTAACTGTTGGGTTGCCTCACATCAGGATAAAATGGCCAAAAAGCGTAGTGAGCAGATTCAGTCTCAGATGCCTCTCGAGTGCCTCAGACATATTCATTGCTGCTGATTTTATACTCCTGTTCCTGTCCTGAATATGAGGCCCACCCAGGACTGTGGTGGAGCCCCCAGCCCCATCTCCATCCAATCTCTCTCCTTATCCAAAAAGCTCAGTGTCCTGAACAAATCTCTCATCTGTCCACCTGACCACATCCTCTGTCCTAGGCCAGGGCCCCCTCCTGCCCCTCCCTAGATGCCTGCTCAGCTTCCTGTCTTGTCCCCCACCTCCAGTCCCCTCCACTCAACCTGCTCCGCACTCAGCAGCAGACAGTTGTCTTTTTGAAATGTAAATCTTGACATTTAATTTTCCAATCACGGCAGATTTTCACAGTGGAAATTAAATTGGGAAAATTCGCAGTCAAATTGGTGAGAATGAGATTAAATTACCAGAGGAAAACATAAATCGGCGTTGCATCCAGTGCTCAGAGGCAAAGAACAGGATGTACTGAGAGAAGAGGGAACATAAACTTGAGATAGGATTGCAGCAAGGGAGGCCTTGTTGAGGAGGTGGCTGAGGCCCAGGCTTAGAAGTAGAGTTGGTGACATGGTAACTGGAGCAGACAAAAGCCCCCACCTTGCTGGTAAACAAAAAGGTGATTTCTGGCCAAGCGTGGTGGCTCACGCCTCTAATCCTAGCACTTTGGGAGGCTGAGGCAGGAGGATTGTTTGAGCTCAGGAGTTCAAGACTAGCCTGAGCAAGAGTGCGACCCTGTCTCTACTAAAAATAGAAATTAGCAGGACAACTAACGTAAAAAAATAAGCCAGGCATGGTGGCACAAGCCTGTAGTCCCAGCTACTCGGGAGGCTGAGGCAGGAGGATCGCTTGAGCCCAGGAGTTTGAGGTTGCTGTGAGCTAGGCTGAAGCCACGGCACTCTAGCCTGGGCAACAGTGAGACCTTGTCTCAAAAAAAAAAAAAAAAAAAAGACTAGAAGCCCTATGGAAAAAAAGAAAAGTAAAAGAAACAAAACCAGTAAGTCATCACAGCTAAGCCATGGGAGGCAAAGGGAAGATGCAACAAAGACCCCAATAGCAGT
>CAUYRT010064595.1:0-69101 GCA_963574885.1 Lepilemur ruficaudatus
AGCCGGGCACGGTGGCGTGTGCCTGTAGTCCCAGCTACTCGGGAGGCTAAGGCAGAAGGATTGCTTGAGCCCAGGAGTTTGAGGTTGCTGTGAGCTAGGCTGACGCCACGGCACTCTAGCCTGGGCAACAGAGTGAGACTCTGTCTCAATAAAGAAAAGAAAACTTGTGACTGATGGGAGGAGGCCAAAATCACAACTTTAACAGGAGTTTGGAAGAAATTGATTTCAACCCTCTTGGATGACTTTGAGGGGTTCAAGATTTCAGTGAAGGAGGCAACTGAAGATGTGTTGGAGATAGCAAGAGAACTAGAATTAGAAGTGGAGCCTAAAGATGTGACTAAATTGCTGCAATCTCATGATAACACTTGAACAGATTAGGAGTTGCTTCTTATGGATGAACAAAGAAAGCGGTTTCTTGAGATGGAATCTCTTCCCTGCTGGTGAAGATGCTGTGAACACTGCTGAAATGGCAACAATGGATTTAGAATATTGCATTAACTTAGTTGATAAGGCAGTGGCAGGCTGTGAGAGAATTGAGGGAATTTTGAAAGAAATTCTACTGTGGGTAAAATGCTACCAAATAGCATCACCAGCTACAGAGAAATCTTTCATGAACAGAAGAGTCAGTTGACGTGGCAAAACCTTATTGTTGTTATATTTAAGAAACTTCCACAGCCCTACCAACCTTCAGTAACCACCACCCCGATAAGTCAGCAACCGTCAACATTGAACCACAGCCCTCTACCTGCAAAAAGATTATGACTCACTGAAGGTTCGTATGATCATTAGCATTTTTTAGCAATAAAGTATTTTTTAATTATGATAAGTACGTTATTTTTTAGACATAATGCTATTGCACACTTAATAAACTACAGTACAGTATAAATGTAACTTTTATATGCATTGGAAAACCAAAGTAATTGTGTGACTCACTTATTGCTATATTAGTGTTATTGTAGTCGTCTAGAAGTGAACCCACAAGATCTCTGAAGTATGCCCATAGTATTATTAAACTAGAGAAACCAGGCAGACATCATCTTAACTATGTGATCAAGGTTAACACCATCAGTAATGAAAAAGCAATACCATGTACCTCCCAATCTGATGGACTGGGAAGAACACATCATTTCTCTGGTATTTTTGCCAAAAATGGTCTTGCCAATCCTGAACCTAGTCATGAAGAAAGAAATAAACCAAATTTGAGAAATAGTCTACAAAATAAGTGGCCTGTACTCTTCAAAAAATTTCTAGCTTGGCCGGGCACGGTGGCTCCTCCTGTAATCCCAGCACTCTGGGAGGCCAAGGTGGGAGAATCACTTGAGGTCAGGAATTCGAGACCAGCCTGAGCAAGAGCGAGACCCTGTGTCTACTAAAAAAAATAGAAAGAAATTAGGTGGACAACTAGAAATATATAGAAAAAATTAGCCACGTGTGGTGGCACATGCCTGTAGTCCCAGCTACCGGGGGGGGAGGCTGAGGCAGAAGGATCGCTTGAGCCCAGGAGTTTGAGGTTGCTGTGAGCTAGGCTGATGCCATGGCACTCTAGCCCGGGCGTCTGTGTTTGACTATTTATAAAAAAAAAAAAAAAAAAAAAAAAAAAATTTCTAGCTCATGAAAGAAAAAAGAGAAAAGAAAGCTGAAGGAATATGACACAGTAACGAGGGCTTAGGAAACATGACACCTACATGTGACCCAGGGGCCCCAAAAAGAGACGGTTGAAAAATCTGGATTAAGTCTGCAGACTAGATAATAATATTGAATCAATGTTAATATCAAAATTTTTATTATTTTACTTATGGTTATGAACTTATTGTTAACAAATATTTTGGGGGTTTTTTTGCCCTATTCTTTCTTTTACCATCTTCTTTGTCAGGCACTTATTTTTAATAAATACACAGTGAAGAATTTAGAGTTGAAGGAGCATTGTGTCTGTTGTTTGCTCCAAATGTTCAGAAAAAAACTTATATACAAACCTATCTATACATAGATATGCATGTGTGTGTATGTGTGGACAGACCAGAGAGAGAGAAAGTGAATGATCAAGGGTGATAAATTTAGCACATTAACATGTAGGGAATCTGAGAAGAATATATAGGAACTTTTTGAACATTTTTGTAGCTTCTCTGTAAATAAAAGGTTTTTTAAAATTAAAAAGAGAAAACAACCTAACACAGGGCCTGGCAAAAGACAGGAGCTAAAGAAATGGCAATGAATGAATGAACTATAAGAAATGTCTGAAAGAAACTGTGGGCAAACTCTAGCTGGTGGTGCTCCCTTTTGCAAAGCTGGCAGAATTGCAGTCCTCCTGTGTAAATACTCGGTGGAAATAATTGGCAGAAAGCACTGGAATGGCGAGTGAGGTACGGCCCTACTCCAAGGGATTCTATTTATTGAGGAGGAAGGGGATGGGGCATGTAACCTTGGGATGGTCTGAAATGGCCCTGCTCCTCTGAACTGGGTGTCATGCCAGGTACTGAGTATCCCAACATCCAAGGTCTCTGTTGGATCAAGCATAAGCCATTTCATGCACTAAGATAAGAAGAATGAAGTTCAAGATGCCCCAAGATAACAGTAAGGATAGAAACAGCCCCATATTCAGTAAATCCTTCATCATGAAAACAATGCTCAATACATTCAGCTATTACTTCCCAAACCAACTAATGCTTGTGTTATCCAATTCACATTGACTTCGCACATGAGCTCTAAAATTAGATTTGTTTTAATTATCAAAGTTCAAAAAAAGCTTCAAAAAATTGTTTAACACATTAATTGCCACGTGAGTTGTATTCAACTCACACTAGTTTTGAGCCCAGGGCCTTGTGGAGCGTATGTAACTCTCTTTACCTTGGGAGCTGCATGAACTATTTTCCAAGCTACATATAACGCATGCCCAGAAAACAATAAAAAATAATGCATTTTTCATTAAATTAGAAAGGATCATTTTGTTTTCAAAGTTTTTATTCTATTTTCATAATAAAGCACTGTGGCCCCAAGGAAAAATGTTTTTTTCCTAGTGTGGCAGTCAATGTGTTAACAGATGAAACATGTGACTTTGATTTGAAAATGCAGGTAATTCAGGAATGTCCCAACAGAGTGCTTTTCCAGAAAAATTCAATTCAGAATAGAGATAAAGGAAAAAAAACATGCAATCCACAGGCCACTGAAGTATTAGATGTTCCTATAACCCACAGAAAATTGGGACCTAGAAGAAATGTACTTGTTCTAACCACAGAGATACAACTTCATAATCATGAACACTGTGTCATAATATTCCAGAAAAAAATCAAACAAGGTAAACCACAGCACATAACAGAGGTCAAGACTCCAAATTGCAAACCTCATTTGCATACTAATTCAAATGGGAACCTTCTTGTTTTATAAATGGGCATACAATTTTCAAGGAATCTCTAACTGAGATTGTTATGCTCCCTGGTAGGGACTTGTTTACCAATTTATTTAAAAATGAGTTCTTATGGTAAACCCAAATCATAATGGGGAAAAAGCAAAACGCCCTAATCAATCAGTAATACACAGTGAGCATACAGAGGCTCGCGCAAGTTGATACAGCTGCCCTCTCTTCCTCTTTACTTGGCACATCCAAGAGGCCAATTAGTTCTCTGCCAGAAGTCTGTTCCTTCCTCCAACTTAGTTAATAAGGGCAGATATTTACCTTGACCTCCGAGTCTTAGCTGTCTGCTAGTAGTTTGTCCCTAACACCCCTCTCCTTCCTATTTCCCATTTCAAAGCTGCCCCACCTAGGTATATCAGGAGAACCTAGGCATATCATACTTCCTTCTAGGCTCTCCCAAGGGTATGTTATCTGTACAACCCAAGGACTCGATGGAAGAAAGATATCTGACCAGGCCCCAAGGGCAGGAGCCAGGTTCTACCCCTTCTGTGTTCAGTGTTCCTCCTGTCCCAGACCCAGTCTAGTCCTTGGGCTGTTAGAGATGTGGCTCTCTCAATGCCGAGTAAAATCTGGAGGATTCATGGTAACCTGAGGCCTGACCTAAGGGTTCTAGAAGAAACCCTCCTTCTATGAGGCTCACAGACCATCAATCTACATGCAAATAGGTAGATAGCATGGTATTCTTAACACTTCAGTCATTCTCTATGTCTATCTTGCCCACCCCCACACCCTCTCATTTCTCCATGGGAACGTATACCTATGGATACCCCTGGATTGCTCTACAATTGGAATGATATTAGTACATCAGTAAAATTCTAAAGAGGAAGCACAGACACTGGACCAAAGTATATCATTACAGCTCTAGAAATTTGAGCCTTCATGCCGGTCATCAACTGCCAGTATATTATCACCAATGAAAAATGCAAAAGCTTTGCCTCTTGGTCCCCACCCAACTGGTTCTTCTTACCTTTGGTTCCATTGAAATGAAACTGTGGGTTCCTCTACTGGAGAGAACTGACCTTTTAATTGTCCTGCTATGGTAGAAGTGGTAGTAGTCCTTCAGGGCCCCTATCTGCAAAGGCAGGGTGGGAGGCAAAGAACAAAAGAAAGGCATTAATGTAGGAAAGGGTCTTCTGTTTTTCTGTTTTTCATTAAAGTAAGAACACAAAACAAAACAGGTCCATAAATTATGCAGTTGCTGGCTGGGCTTAAATGTTACCTGAACCTTGGTGATCACTTTTCAAAAGAAGGACATGCGATATGAAACAGAGTGTCCTTGAGGCAGTGACTGCGGAACTAAAGATTATAATGGGGCAGCTTAGCCTCTCCATATCTCCCTTTTAATGTTTAATTTATATGCAGCATTTTAAGTAATTCTATATCAATCTATATCCAAATGTGGGAAAGAGGGAGAAAAATCAAATAGCTATCGAGTTATAAAAACACATTGCATTTTTGTTTGCTCCAAGAAATGTACAATGAAAGACCTTGTTAGATTATTTATACAGTTAATTTGAAATGTCTTCAGCACAAAGATAACACCACTTAGTTTGTGTCCTGACTTCCACAGACAATATAAATACATAACTCATATTCATTTATTACAAAACTGAAAATGAAATGGCCATTTCTAAGAAATCACACATCCTACTTATCAACTAAGCTTCCTGTGTAAAAATAGTTCAATCCACTTTATCTTAGCCATTTCTTTAACATTTTATCCTTCTCGTTTATGTATCCCTTACCTTAGTTAAAAACAGTTCACTTTAAACGTGGCTTTGAAAACAAGTCCCTGTCCATGTTGAGAAAACAAACTAACAAAATCCCAAACAACCATGTTTTTTTCAGCCAATTATAAAATGTGGATCACAGAATGGAAATTGAATGATACGATAAAGACAGGAGAGCTTGGTTCTAATTCCAAAGGACACTCCCCGAGCTAAATAGCATATACTTACTAAGCTTCCGTTTCCTTTTCTATTAAATTGGACTTGGGGCTAGGTAATTTCTAAGACCACTGAGGGGCTCCAATTCCATTCTTTGACACTGATACTTCTTCACTTGCTTTGGGCAAATACGTGAAGTGGCTATTTCTCCAAAACACCCATGGCTCTGCCCTAAAAAAGAACGACCATCATCCGGATATTTTCCAATTGGGAAAACTCAAAAACTGGGCTTTCCTAATCAAGAAAAATAAAAAAGAAAGAAAAAAATCATCGGCCCAGGTTAATATTTCCCCAGGTTTATTTTTCATTCTCTTCTTTTTATCACATTCTTAACCATCAACCCACTCAATTTCTGCGCCCATTAGAAATCATCTCCTCACTGGGACTTCATTTCACTGTCATTGAACGTCTCGTCATTACGAATTGGAAGAAAGTCTGAAGTTTTGCATTTCTGATTCAAGTGGAAACTGCCCTGACCTACACTGAAAAGATCCTGGACTCTGAAAACAAGAAGGAAGGAGGGCAGGGAGATCCCTGCTGAAGCCGCCTCTCATCTCAGTGACCCGGGTCTCTGAAGCAGCAGCCAACAATGAGGAAGAGGACACAGGTGCCAGCCCCAGCCTCCAACAGGGTTTCAAGGAGGGATTTACAGAACAATTTTAAGATTCCAGAGGACTACGGGTAGAATCCAGGAGTGGCTACGTAATCCTTTACAAAGAAAATCTTGAAATCCCAAGAAGCTTAGGGTTTTCTTCTCACGTGATTTTTGTCAAGAGTGTTTCTTGGTAAATATGGTAGTTCTCGTGGAGAGGAACGCAGAATCTCTGAGGAAGAACCTCCAAGAACGACTAACGCAGTTACTTCTGGTCTTCCCACGGGCATTTGCACCGCCTCCCTCCCCCATCTGTTTTCTACACAGTGGCTTGAATGATACTTACAAAATGCAAATCTGGTTGTTTTATGTCACACCCCTGCCTAAAATCCTTCAGCAGCTTCTCTTTGCTCTTAAAATAAATAGTATTAGTTAACATTTAATACTACTTCATAGTGTAGTTTTGAAAAGTACATCAGAATAATGTATTAAACATTTAGGCTATGCCAGCAACTATTCTGTAAGTTTGACCTAGCTCATGGACTGAAGGCATTATCCTCTGACCTACCAGCCTGCATGACCTGGCCCAGCCGCCTGCTCTGGCTTCACCTCAAATCACACTCGTCCTCATTCTCTGGACTCCAGCCACGCAGGCTCCTTTAGTTCCTTGACTGTGTCATACTCGCTGCTCCTTCTACCGGCAGCACCCTCCTCTACCTCCACCTGGACTCCTCTTCCTCATTTCTCTCATCTCACGGAAGAAGTGTTCTGAAACTCCCCAGATGAGGTCAACTTCATTAATTATGTCATCTGATAGAATCATAAGAATATGTACCTGGAGTTACACCTTGATTAGTACAATGACTGGTTTAATGTCTGTGTCCCCACCTGCCAGCTGTTCCACTGAAGCAGGAACACATGCATTTTGCTCACCATTTTATTTCCCAGCTCCTAGTACATGGCATGACACAGAATAAGGTCTCAGAAAAGACTGCTGGTCTAAAAATCAGAATTCTTGAATACCAAAGTCACATACAGTAGAGCTACATGCGGTTAAAATTTTCTAGTTATAACTATCAAAGTACTATCAAATTAAGGCTAATTTCAGCAAAAATAGTTTAATTCTACCTTAAGTGCCAACTCTGCCAAGGTTACGGTTCTGAAGGTTATGGGTTAAGACATCTCTACACTTTTTTTTTGTTTTGGTTGCAAGACAACAGCTAAGAAGTAGTGTGCATTAGCTCAATTGTTCTGCTTCATCCAAACAAAATAATCTATCACCTTCTAGCAAAAAAAGTATACATATATATTTAAAAGCATGTTTAAGTGTCTTATCTATTAATATGCATTTCCCTTATTGGCAAGAATTGTGTCTTTTATATTCTTTCAACAGCACCAAGCATGCTGGGGGCATTTAATAAACATTAAGAAGAAAAATGTCACAACATGTTGGGAGTTATTCAAAAGAAAGACAGTGTAAGAAAACAGAGCAGTAATATTATCTATAAGCAGACATTCCATCTAGCTTCTCTGGGGTAACGTAAAACAAAAGATGACTGTGTTTATGTTATACAATAGCAACAAGGGCTAAAACAAGGAACGATATACAACTAACACAGGGACATCTTATAAATAAATCAGGAACAATAGGAGAATATGAAGTACAAAATCAATAGCAAATAGTTCAAAGCCCAGCCTTTTCCTTTACACTCCATAAAGGAGAGAGAGTAATTTCCTCCCTCTTGGCCCTCATAAGCTCTTCTTCTGTGCAATCACACAAAAACACTCTTCCCTGCCTAGCAACACAATTCTATGTACAACACTCAGTCAATGAATTTCATCTTGTGTTCATGACTCTGTCAAAATCTTTGTGCTTTTTCTTCCTTACTGGTAGCTTCTCACCCTTGCACACAGAATTTTCCTATCACTATCCTTTCTCAAACCAAAGTTTGTTCTTAGGAAAGACTTTTGTAAAGTATATTTATACTGAGGTGTAAATGACTGGTAAGACTATGTTTCAGTTCTTTCAGGGACAACTGCATTTGATCAGAAAATTAAAATTTGAGCTATAAATGTGTCCATAGTGCTTGTAATTTCAAAAAACAGTCTTTGGAGTTGTTTGTTTGTCCTTTTTCCAGTAGCAGGAGGGAACCTTCCCAATGTCTCTAAATTCTCATATCACAAGTGAGCTGTTGACTTTTGAGCAGAGGGTTGGGGTCCACACTTTA
The DNA here is from genome assembly GCA_963574885.1 of Lepilemur ruficaudatus. Classification (NCBI taxonomy): domain Eukaryota; kingdom Metazoa; phylum Chordata; class Mammalia; order Primates; family Lepilemuridae; genus Lepilemur; species Lepilemur ruficaudatus. The sequence continues at coordinate 8,176 of CAUYRT010064595.1, forward strand.
CATCAGCTTTGCCCCTGATGAGGAGCTGTGCGGCCTTTCAGAATTTATTCACCACTAACAGTTTCACTGAGCTTACCACTAAAACCCTCACCAGTCTAGTGACTCTCTGAATATAGTCTGTAGCTTCCTCACACATACACTTCTCTAGGATGACCAACCTACACTCTACAGAGGCTTTGGCCAGGACTGAGGCATTTCCTGAGACACAAGATTTTTCAGTGCTGAAACTGGGACAGTCCTAGGCCAACTAGGACAGTTAGTCACCTAGTTATGGAGTGCCATGGTCACAAGCACTACAGTCACCTTGACGAACCTGTCAGTTCTCTCGGGCTGTTTGTCTGCCATGTTTTCCCTACTGCCCTCTCCAGTTTATAGATTTCTCCAAATTCCACACTTTTTTTGAAAAGTTATTTACCTCTATTCTACAAAAATGTTAACCCAAAGAAAAAGGAAAAAATATGAAAGGATATTTCACAAAAGAAGATATACAAATAGCCAATAAGCACATAAAATTATGCTCAAATGCAATGCAAATTAAAATCATAATAGCAATGCACACACACTAGAATGGCTAAAATTAATAAGACTGACAATATCAAGTTTTAATGAGATTGAAAAGCATCAGGGCCGGGCGCGGTGGCTCATGCCTGCAATCCTAGCACTCCGGGAGGCCAAGGCGGGAGGATTGCTTGAGCTCAGGAGTTTGAAACCAGCCTGAGCAAGAGCGAGGCCCAGTATCTACTAAAAATAGAAATAAATTAGCTGTACAACTAAAAATATACATAGAAAAAATTAGCCGCACATGGTGGCACACGTCGGTAGTCCCAGCTACTCGGGAGACTGAGGCAGGAGGATCGCTTGAGCCCAGGAGTTTGAGGTTGCTGTGAGCTAGGTGACGCCACGGCACTCTCACCTGGGCAACAGAGTGAGACTCTGTATCAAAAAAAAAAAAAAAAAAAGAAAGAAAGAAAAGAAAAGCATCAGAACTCTCATATATTGCTATGGTTCAACGTCTTTGGAAAACTGGTAATTTCTGATAAAACATACACCCTCCTCATGCTCTACACATTTCACTTCCAGGTATTTACTCAAAAGAAATGAAAACATTATTTTCAAAAAAAACTCACACTCAAATGTTCATAGAATTTTCTTAATAGCCCCAAGCTGAAAGCAATGCAATTGTCCATCAATAGGTGAATGAACAGATTATGGTATATCTATATAATAGAATGCTACCCAGCAATAAAAAGCAATTAAAAGGAACAGAATATTGATGTATGCACCAATGTGAATGAATTTCAAAATATCATGCTGACACAAAAAAAGTGCAGACTATAGGATTCCATTAATATGAAATTCCAGAACAGATAAACCTAATCTATAGTGGCAGCAAACAGATCAGTGCTAGCCCTGAGTGTGGAGTGGGAAGTGGCCGGGAGAGGCCTGGAGAACCGTGTGGGGAATATTCTGCATCTTGATTAGGATGGCGATCCCATCAGTGCACAGGTGTGTGCTAGAACCAGCGGCTCTTCCCAGGCTTTCAAACTCCAACCGCATCTTTTCCCAGCACCACATTTAATAATACCAGTTTGATTAACTTGACTTCAACAGTGATGGAAGCACTTACATCACCAAAAATTGGCAAAGGTTACAAATTAGGGCTTTCTTTTCTCTCTGTAGAGTCTGTCGTTAAGTATTTATCAGCATACCACGGGGTATGTACATTTGTCAACACTCATCCAACACTCAAAAGACTACAGATACAGTCTTTATACAGATTGGCTGCATTTGAGGTATGTAAATTATACCTCAATAACCAATGATTTCAAAAAAAGTTATAAATTCCCCTCTTATGACTTCTGGTTATCTCTCTGCAATCTATAGAATGACTTGGAGATTGAGGAATGGAAGAACCCAGTTACCTGGAGCTGGAGTCTGTCCTCCAGCTCACACCTCTTTCTACCTGGTCAGGTGAGATGGTCAGGTGACTTGGAAGAACCAAGTCACCAACCTTGTTCCAATGCCCAGAACTGAATAGTATGCATTTCCACTAAACTCATTTCCAATTTAAACAGAAAGTTACAGAGGCAGCACTTGGATACACTGTTTTCCCTTCATGAAAATGTAAAGTGTGATGCTTCCTTAGAACTTCCCCAAATGTGAGAATGCTACAATAATTGTAACTATTTGCCTTCTGTGTTCCAGACTCCATAACATTCAAAGGAGAACCACAGAGAAGGAGGCCATCATTGCCTTCCTCAGCCACCGAGAGCACCCCAGCCTGCACCTGCTTTCCTCTGCCTGGAATGCTCCTCCAGAAATCACCATGACTCACTGCTTTCGGGTCTTTCCTCAAATGCTGCCTTCTCAGGGAGCTTTTCCCTGACCACTCAATTTAAAATTGCAGTCGCCCTCTCTGGCATACCCCATGCCCAAATTTATTTTTCTCCATAACACTTATCACCACCTAACATAGTATATATTCTATTTGTCCCACTTATTGTTCGTCTTCCCCGACTAGAATATAACTCCACCAGGGCAAGGACTTTTGTTTTATTCACTTCTGGATTAGCCTTAAGCTCCTATTAACAGTGCCAGGCACAACCGATAAATGTGTGAATGAAGGAATGAATGGATCGCCCCTGCCCTTGCAGAACTCAAAACAACAGTGGGCATGTCTCCCTAAATCTTAGGGAAGGTTTCTTGTTCATCCTTTTATGGTCCTTTTCGTGTAGACCATTAACATACAATGTAACTCAAGCCTTATGCTTAACAATTGGTGAATGAACACATGAAACATCACATGTAAATATATCTGAAATGAAGAATTTATCAACAATAACCACATAACCACCAAAGTCTGTCTTTCTATTTCTTAGAAATAGAAATCCCATTAGAGTTAATGACTTCCTCAAATCATTTAACAAAAATGATATTTACAACAAGGCTACTGATTATTTTAAAAATACTAAATCAGAAGGCAAGGAAATGCAGAGATCTGATGAACTGGTAATATTGATGGAGTACAAACCAAGCACCAGCCACCACTTCACTACAGCCTCTCAATGGTATCATTATCCCTGTTTTACACACAAGAGAGCAGAATCTCACAAAGTTTAAGAACCTACCTAGGGTCACAGTTAAAGAATGATGCTAAGATTGATGCTGGGCAGCCTAATGCCACAGCATGTGCTCTTAATTACTCTAAAAGATGTTTAAAATGAAAAAGTTTCTAAGAATGAACTTAAAATGATAGCTACCAAGAGAGCTCAATTATTATCCAGAAAACTATATTTCAAAGAGTTGTATAAAGAGAGGATGTTTTCTAGGGATATTTCCATCTACTTTGAGCAGATGCAAAAAGAAAGTGTTGCCATGTATCTCAAAGAGTAAGAGAGAGCTCATTCCTCTACTCTGTGGGGACAAGAACCTGGTCTCCGTACCTAGCTCTACCGCACTGGCTCCAGTAAGCTTAACCTTTGGTGTTTTCATGTTGGTGAGAAACTGTCTTTGAGGCACACCTGCACTAGCAGGCTCAAGGGATAAAGTTAAACAAGCACAATACCCTGGTGCTAAGACTCGTAGATGCCATGGCAAGTGGGCCATGGAATGCCACACAGTGACACCGAAAGTTCCAAGTCCATCATGCAGAGAATCCTTGTGATTTTTTTCCTAAATTCTTTCAAGTTCAGCCACAGCATTTGAGCTCTTCTGAGAATGCCAGCAGAGGGCATGAATTTAGAATAAAATCACTTACTATTTTTTTTTTTAAATATCAGGATGCTCAAGGAAAGATGAATAATCACTATGATTTCAGATACATAATCTCTTGAGAAATGCAGGTATGTGGTAGGCTGGTTAAATGGCCTCCCAAATATGTCCACATCCTAATCCTGAGAACTTGACTATGTTACCTTATATAGCAAAAGGGACTTAAACAGATGTGATTAAGTTAAGGATCTTGAGATGCGGAGATTATCCTGGACTATCTGGGGGCTTCATATCATCACAAGTGTCCTTATAAAGGAAAGAGGAGGTGGCAAAGTCACAGCAGGAGACTGCAGAAGGAGCGATCAGAGAGTGATTTGAAAATGCTGCTGGCTCTTACAGCAGTGGAAAGGGCCCCAAACCAAGGAATGCAGACGGCCTCCAGAAGTTGGAAAAGGCAAGGAAATGAAGTCTCTTCCAGAATCTCTGGAAGGAACACAGCCCTGCTGACACCTAGATTTTAGGTTCGGACTTCTAGCTTCCAGAAGTGTAAGGTAAGAAAGCCACTAAGTTGGTGGTAATTTGTTACAGCAGCAATAGGAAACTAATGCAAGTTAGAGCTAGCACCTCAATAGACACCCATGAGAAGAAAAGGAAATTAAACTAGATAGATTACTTGTATTTGGAGACCTTTTAGTCTTCATAATTTTCAGGACTCTCTGGGTATTCTATTATCCGTTTCCAAATAGCTGTACCAATATAATAATTAGTGTTTAATACTGGTCAGGTACTCTGCTAAGCACTTTGTTAGCATGATCTTGTTTAATCCTTAAAACAAACTGAAGTCCAAAATGAAGCAATTTGCACAGAAAAACAGAACTAGTAAATGTCTTGCCTACACAAAGCCACTGTGTAATTAACACTAATAAAAGCTCCCACTTACTGCACGCTTTCCTACATTACACCTAATCTTCCCAATAACTGCAAAGGAGGGAGAATTATTCTAATCTTATGGACAAGGAAACTGAGTCTAAACCCTAGAGAGGTTAAATAACATGACCAAGTGAGGAAATGTCCCAGCTAGGATTTGAAACCAGGTCAGTCTGACTCCGAAACATCACTTGGATTTTATTTAAAATTTATTCAAAGGGTTTTGTAGAGCCACATGTGATTCTATGGGCACACTGAAATATTCTCCCCACCCCATCTCACCTTCTTACCCTCACCAACATGAGGCTTTATTATTTTATTCAAAAGCCACCCGAGCAGACTATAGGAGAATCTATATCCTTATGTTTCATCTTAAAAAGCAAGTAATGAAAAACATCTTGGTTACACATCTTAAGCAACCAAGAACAGATACAACAATTTCACTAAGGAAACCTAAGACATAGCAAATAGAATACGCACCAGATTTTCCCAGGTTCAAGTGAAAAACCTACAGTCTGCCGCGCTATTCACAAGGGACATGAGATTTGCCTCAAAGCAAATCATAGAATCTCAGAGTTGGAAAAGACCTTAATAGGATTTTAGTCTACCGTTCTGCGTTGGATGCAGAAATCCATTCTTTTAACTGGAATTTTCTGGGGCAGCCCATTTGTTAGAAAGTTCTTTCCAATAATTAGCTTAAATCCACTTACTATTCCTGGTTCAAGCCAGTGGCAACAACCCAATAGTGTTATCCCTCTTCTACATGCCAGACAGACAATATGTCCCTACTGGGTCTTCCTTGTTTCTGGCTGAACAACCACGTTTTTCCAATTTTTTTTTCTCATGTAACAAGCCTTCTCAGGTTGCTTCCCCTATTCAGGCCATCTGTAACATCTCTCCAGAAGGCTTGGAGGCCAGAACATAACACATCTCAACTCCAGGTATGGTAAAGCCAGGATAGAGTACATGATAACCACGGCCACTCTTGGCAATGTACTTCTAATAAAGTAGCTTAAAACTGGAATATTTTTAGTGGAATGAACTGAATAATCCTCAGAAACCCTTTTTAACTTGGTTTTCCTCCAGTCTGTATTCTAATTTCTTAAATGTAAATGATAGAAATTTACATTTCTGTTGAATGTTGAATTTCATTTTCTATATTCTACTCAATGCGTTTACAGCCTGTCTAGACATTCATTTATTTACTGTGTACTATGTGCCAAGCAATGATCCCAAGACACTGCAGACAGAGTGAACAAGACAAAGTCCCTGCTGACATGAAGATGATGTTCTTGCTTGATTCCGTCAACCTCATTGTGTCAATTGCAAGTTTGAAATTTATGTCTTCTCTACTGAATCAGAATACTTTCCCAAGAGTACTCAAATAAATTTTCATATTGATATACTACAGATAAGGATTGGGTTCAACATTGAGCTTACAATATGTCTGTAACAGTTATTTCAGAATGACCTGGAAATGACATTAGGCTTTTATTTTCTTCGATTCATCTTTGTCCACAATGAACAATTATATCCTTAATGCAAAATAATCCTTGCACTATATCCCTCAGATAAGAGCATTTATTACTGTTATTTATAGTCAGCTATTCTTCTAAAAAGTTTTTAAAAACCCATCTGTAAGTAATTTTTGGAGAAACTAAAAGAAATTATTGTTTAATTTCTAAGCTATTCCACCAGCTGATAAGACACACATCACACAAACATACACACAAACAAATAAAGCAGAGCCCAAGAGAGGCTGAGACACAGCACACAAAGACTACACGGAGATCTGTACTCTTCATTTCTGATCATCTTAGCAACTTGAAGCATTTCCACATATATGAAAATGAACAGAAAATAGTAAACATTTTCAATATATGAAAACATTGCTAGAATTACACCCTAGAACAGCAAATTTTCTCTTTAGGCCCAGTGATTCTCAAGCTTGCTATACATTATAATTATATGGGGGATTTAAAGAATATTAATGCCTAGGCTCCCCCCAACACCTACTCCAGAGACTCTGACGTAAGGGTCAGAGCTAAGGCCAGGGCATCAGTATTTTCTTTTTAAAAACTTTCTAGCCAAGGTGAAGAACCACCATTCTAATCCATCCAACTCATTCTGTAGAAGTAGAACCATTTACCCTGAATTCTGTGATCTCCATTCAAACATTCCCATCTACTTAATTAAAATAAGCTTAAATGAGAAAACGCTCTAATTAATCTGATTTTAAAATTAATGTAACTGGCAGGTTTTGTTCTTTTGTTCCTTCCTTTAATGATTTTAAAAGCCCTCTTCCCCAAAAACAATTTAGAAAAAATGTATTTAGTATAACCAGATTCAGAATTTCCAATATTTTATCATACTAGTAAACAAAGGCTATTTTGAGCACTACAACATTTTAAATAATCCGTTTTATTCTTAAAGAGGAAGATTCAGAGAATAAAAGCTGTGAGCATTAAAGACATGTGATAGAGACCATGTGTGCTGAAAGGAGCAGCTTAAGACTCAGGGCACCTGATGGCCTTGTCACCCTCAGTTTAAATACCATGGTAGGAGAAGAAGCTCCCCCCATGTCTTTGCTAATGGCTACTCAGAGATGCCTTGTTTATTTGTCCCCACCTTTGTCTTTCTGGGTACTGGCAGATTGTTCTTGCCTGGTAATGACCACAAAACTGGGCCCAGAGCAGGGGAATAGCAGCAGCAACTGTGGATAATGGCAGAGGGAAAGTGGGTGAGTCAGATGTGAAGTTCTGCATCTAGGCAGAAGTGAGGTTGGGTCCTAATTTTATAGCTCCTGATGATCAGCCATTATGGGCAGCTATTGACCTGCACAGATAAACATCTATTAGAATAGATAAAAAAAAATTTTTTAAATGGCGATATCAAATGATGGTGAGGATGTGGGGTAAGTGGAACACTCATACATTGTTGTTGGGAATACCTGGAAAACAGTTTGGCAGTTTCTTATAAAGTTATTAATAAATATTCACTTATTATAAGACCCACAAATCCCACTCCTAAGTATTTTCCCCTCACAAACGATAATAAAAACTTATGTTCACTCAAAAACTTGTACATGAATGTTACAGCAGTGCTAGTCATAATCACCAATAGCTCAATACCCTACAATTGGTGAATAGAGAAATAAACTGATACATCCATACAATGGAATACTACTCATCAGTAAAAAGGAACAAATTACTGATTGATTAATCAGGGGTGATCTCAAATGCATTATAACAAAGGAAAGAAGGCAGACTCAAAGGGCTGCATACTGTCTTATTCCATCTCATACAACGTTCTAGAAGAGGCAAGATAGAAAATAGATTGGCAGTTGCCAAGAGTGGGGGCGTGGAGGACAGGGCAAGGGCTGCTTACACCCTGCCACTCACTCACTACCTTCCAGACTCCTGGCCTCTCCAACCTCTGGACCTTTGTACTTGCTGTCCCATCCGCCAGGAATGTTGTTAAAAAAAAAAAAAAAAAAAAACTTCTATTCTCTAATTCCTTCTCTTTTTTTTTTAGTTCTTAGCTCAAATATCACTTCCTCAGAAGTCAAAGTCTTCTTTGACCTCCCTGCTAAATTGCCTTCCCCAGTTACCCTCTATCTCCTTGATCTGTTTATTTCCTTACTAACTTTAAAATATTGCTATATTGCCACCACCCATCACAGTGCCTGGTATACAGCTGCTGCCCAATAAACGTGTACAGAATGAACACACGAGTGAAAGAATACTCTGAAATAAGTAAAGGATTGTTATCTCCATTTTCCAAGTAACCACACTGAGGCCCAGCTAAATTCAGTGATTTGCCCACCTTTATACTAGTAGCAAGTGAGAGAAACAAGATTTTTCTGAAAACGAGCCCAGTGCTATTTTCACTATACTTCATTAAACCTCAATAGGCTAAAATATATCATAATTTGTTCTTGGAGTCATGTTTTTAATTGTTATTAAAGTTTTAACCCCAATCTGATTAACTTTAAGATTAATGTCTCTGTCTCAACAATTGCTGAGCCTGTCTGAAGTGCCAAGCTTTCAATTTTTTTTCTTAACGTAAAAAGTCCACTGACCTTTATCTCAGCAGCTGGCTTGGTCTTAAATACATGTCAAATAAACCCCAAAAAGATAGTTTAAATAACCATTATGCCTACCAAGTAAATGTTTGTGTCCATAAAATAGAAAGTTGGAAGTGATGTTTAAGAAAATGTACTTCACACACTAGATTGAGTTTTAAGTATCTCTCTTCCATCATTCCTAAGTACTTACTGTTGACGTAAAAGATAAACCCAATACAGTGTTTTACCAAAAGAATCATTGCAATGTTTACAGATTTTTGCAGTAACTAAATGCAGATATTTATCTGGACAATACCTCATATCTGGATAAACGAAAAAAAAGTAAGTGCATTTAATATATATTAAGCTTCTAGTTGAGACTTCCACAAGACTGAAAATTAATCCATGAATTATTTTAATATTCCGAACACTGCATATTGCCTGATAGCTACATTTGCATTGCTCAAATAGATGCAGGTAATTTAGTGGAAGAACAGGGCTTCACGAGTTTCCCTCCCTCTTTGTTCTATCTAAATGCCAACATTCTGTAGCTGACTTTTGAAATAAGTTTAAAGCCCTGAAAAACTAAAGTGATAAAGAACCAGGGTGGAGAATGGTTCTGGCAGCCACAAGCACTTACTCCCATTTCATATGTATCATGTTAATTTCAGTTCTTACAGTGAATGCATTAGAAATGCTGATATGTCTCTATTCTGTTGTAGTTACTGCCTAACCTTCACAGTCTATAAACAGAATGTATGCTGCTTATTGCGATGGAGGTAGCAACTTACCCCTCATCACACAGTTTCACCAACCAAACCACCCAATACAATCAGGGTCAGCCAAGTAAAGCCAAATTTAGCTTGCCGGCCCTGACCTCGGCAGTCGTGGATAAAGGCACCCCCATTACAACACAGTCAGATTCCTCTTGCCAAAGTGATTACTATGCCCACCTCCCCCAAAATGAGCCCTCTGACTTTCTGAAAGAGCCTTCTGAAAGAGTTCTCTGGTTCCAAAGGACAGACCAAGACGGTCATGCTTTAGCCATTTGATCAATCATTTACCTTATTACTAAACAGTCATCATGGTAGAACCATGAACTACTCCTCAGACCTTTTGCTGTATCAAAATCAGAAAAAAAAATAAAACTACCATTTTTCTTATGAAGGCAATTTAATGAAAGGGGTATAAAAGTCAGATTTTCATAGAAGTAGGGAAAAAATACTGTGTCCAAAATCGAGTTATTTGCTCATGTGCCACATACCTATACATGCAAACTCCCTTAACCAATTTTTCCCACAACATATCTCCTACAGAAACACAGGCCCTGATAAATACAAGAAGTATTGGCAGGAATTATTAAAGCAATATATATACACACACACATCCTACAGAGGATCATGATGAACAGAAAAGCTTCTCTACATTATTAATAAGACAACTCTTATGAAAGTGCAGTCACTTTCATAATCAGAGCTTGAAGACGCTGGAACTCAGGTCTCCTAAACACCAGTTCAGTGCTCTATCCATACCTCTTTGGGGGCCTCAGTTTCTTAATTTTTATAATGAGGGGTGACATTGTTGCTCCCTACACTAAAACCCAATGGGTCTAAACACCTAAGAAGCATTTATATTTTAGGAAACAAATACTAGGGCTCCTCCAAAGCCATGGATTGTTGGAAGGGCCATGTCATTCAAGACAAATAAATTGCCCATTAATTAAAACACACACATACACACACACACTTTCTTCCCAATAGTAAGTAACAACCAATTCTGATGTGGGGGCAAAAGGCAGTGCCTTAGTGAAATGCTGGAACCAGCAAGATTTGAGCAATAAATTTTATGGAACTTCGTCATACTCTCACATCTCAGAGCCCTTTATGACAAAACTCAAGTAAATCCATCTGGTTGAGTTAATAATTAGTTCAAATCTGTTACAGGTTAATGATGCACGGCCAAGTCACTCTGGGTACATGATGATACAGCGAATGTGACACAATTTGTAGATAATATTTTGCACTGTCCTTCATTTTTCCTGATTTCCTATGCTGATTAGAAAACTAAAAGTCATTTAAGAACAAACAGAACCCTCAAGCAAGATGTATATACATATAAGCGGGATTAAGCGGGGCTGGGAGGAAGCGTCCTCCTAAGGAATCACATAGGGTTTCGGAAGGACCTCTCAGGAATTGAGATAGACCCAAGCCACTTCTGTATATTGAGGTTCCTGGTGTATTACAAAATAAGGAAATGCCAAAATATGTAGCTTATTTATTTAAATATTTACATGTAACTTCAAAATACAACTGTGTTACTCACCAGATAGTTTCGGAATGCACAATGTATACCAATTCCTAGTGTCTTCGTGAGATGTGGTAATGAGACATGGCATGAAAGTTTTCAAATGGACATTGTTTTTCACTCTAGCCAGGACACAAAACCGTGACTATAAGCTCACTGGAAGATATCTCATAAATATACCTGAAGCCAAACAATCAATCTTCCAGCCCACATTCCCAGTATCTTATCCTCTGGGTCCTCTCAAGTTTATTTAGAGATTTGTGAAGTGGACAGGGCCTCTCAATATCAATTATACAAAAAAAGTACAAATAATGTAACACTAAACATCCACAAATACTTAGATACTCATATCTCTAGCTATGCAAAGATCCTCCTCTACCACAAATGCAAATAGATTGTAATTAGGCAAAATCTGACTATCAAGGCATCAAAATGCAATTGGGTCAAAAATGAGCTAATGATTCTTATGTTCTGATAGTAATGGAAAGAGAGAAGGCTGAGACCAGACTGGAAGGAGTGTGGATTCTTCCAGGAAAGAGAAGTTCTGAGCCTTGTGGGAACAGCCAGCATCCCAGGTGTTGAGATAGAATGGGCGTAGTCACTGTTCTGAATCCTAGCTACGGATTTAAGACCCCACCCAAGCCCAAACTAACCAGGCTCTCTGAAGGTGTGTGTAAAGGCTCTTGGATGTATGAAATGTGCAGCCAGGATTGAGAGCCACTTGAGCCAAGGGAGCTGAGGATCAGGGAAAGAAAAGGTTAAGTAAGATGAACTCTAATACTCAGGTATTAGGGGACTGCAAGGAGCCAGAGCAGGTTGGTTCTAGAATCTGGTATGGGAGTGGGGTGGGGAGGGACCCTGAGCTAGGTCCCTTTGTTCTTTACCTGATAAGTAGAGGAACATAGCTCTCTGCAGAGGATAGGACATTCAGATGATTAAAGCTATGGCAAGCTAAACTCAGACAACGTTCTTCTCCACATTAGACTGTATGATATACTCATCCCTTATACTATATGTACGGATTTAAACATTCTCAACAATTACCTCCTCTTATCATGTAGTAGAAGAGGTCACACCTCTCCTCAAAGCTGTCAAATGGCCTCCTTCCTCACTCAGAAAAAATTCAAAGTCCTTACTGCACGTGGTCTGCAAAACCTACAGCTCTGCTCCTCAAAGTGTTGCCTAGGACCAGCAGCAGTGGCGGTGGTACAACATGAGCACTTGCTGGAAACATTGAATCTCCAGCCCCACCTCGGAACTACTAAGTCAGAATCTACAGTTTCACAGATCCCCAGGTGTACCCACCTTTGGGATCTATCCCACCTCTCCAACCCACTCCCAACACCTCTCCGGCCCATCTTCTACCACACTCTTCCTCACTCAGCATCACTGGTCTTCCTGCTATTCCTCCAACACACCAGGTTCTCTCCTGCCCAGGGCCTTTGCACTTGCTGTTTCCTCCACTAGAATGTGCTTCCTCCACATAGCTATAATGCTCATTTCTTACCCTCACCTCCTTCAGATCTTTGCTCATACCACCTTCTCCATGAAAACTTCGTTCATCATCCTGTTTACAAATGAAAAGAATTTTTCCAGATATTCCCTCTTCCCTTCTTCCCTGCTCTGTTGTTTTTTTCTTTTTTTCCCTCTTTGCCGTTCTCTGTCCATAGCACTTACCACCATCTGACATATTTTTTGTTTCTTATTCATTTGCTTATTAGCAGGCTCCCTGTGGTAGACTGCAAAATATGACCATAAATTCTTTGTATTTACTTCTATTGAGAGGTAAAATACATATCTCCACCTCTTGAAACTGGGCTTGGCCCTGTGACTTGTTTTGACCTATGGGGATATTAAGGCACAAGCAGAAATTTGAAGAAGACCTGCACATGGAAGGTGTCTCTCTAGCTGCTGGGATACCTCCTGTCACTATGGGAAGAAGACTAAGCTCACCTGCTGGGTGATAAGACATGTGGCCAGGTATCCCACCATCCCCCATAGCCCAAGCCAGCAGCCAGCAACAACCACCAGGTATGTGAGCGAAGGCATTCTAGACCAGTCAATTTACAGCCTCTGAAGTGATAATGATTTTGGTGTTACGCCGTATTCCTGGGTGATTTACTTTGAAGCAAGCTGGTACCTTTCTCCTATAAGTATATAAGTTCCAAGAAAGTAGGGATTTGTGTGCATTGCTGCATCTCCAGGGCTTAGTACAGTGTTCAGCATAGGGTGGGTATTCTAAAATATTTGCAATGAATGTTGAAGGACAGAATGATAGCAAAAGGAAAACGCACAAGTAAAAGAAATGAATAAAGGCCAGAGATGGGCCTCCAAAGCTGAGAGACTAGAAAGTGGGAGAAAGACTTCCTGGGTTCACTACAACCCTTGCCTTTTCAGAATTATGTTGAACAAAATAAGATTTTGACTACTTTGGTAATAGAATAGTTTTGCAAAAAAAAATTTTTCATGTTCACATACAGTGTATCAAATTTATTCAAAATAGCTCCAGTTTCATGATGCTTAACTTGCCTAATTCTGCATAACCATGTGACCTTTAGAATATTTTTCACATTATGCAGCATTTACTCTCCACGTTTTAAGTTGTTCCGATTTTTAACAGATCACAAAATCGGCGAACCAAATCACTGCATGTTGCTTCAATTCTGTCTTGCCAAAGAAGAAAAATCTGTTGCTTTGGATTCATTTCAACAGTTGGAAATTCAGGCCATCACATTTTAAATCTCAGATGTTCCCCACTGTGTCCACATCACATAAATCAGTGAGTACACAGATACCCACGTGTTTGTGAAGCCAGTTCTCTAACAGCTAAACCATGACATCCTTTGGAATGGGGAGACAAATTTAAGTGGATTCTGCAGCAGTGGGTTTCATAATTCTAGAAGCACAGTGTGGCCCTCAGAGAAGGCACAAGCAAGTTCCACTGGCAAGCACAAAGTGAGTTCTCTATTAAACAATTTTTTGAAACACAAAATTAATATGCTGTTTTCATTTGATGGGAAAAAATAAAAGACAACCTGCAACACTCAGTTTTTGTCTTCCCGGAAAGAGGAAAAAACCCTGAATTTTCTAAAGAGGCTTATCAGTCATTAATAGGTCTGTCTGAACTCACAGAAGAAGTCTCATTGAAAGAACTGGCAATACTAATACATAATGTGATGACAAAGAAGCAGCTCAGAGCAATTAGGCTCTAGGATTTTGAGGGTTTCTTTCAGGAAATCCAAACAACAGAATCACATACACACATTTGCAAATATGTACTGTTAGGCTTCTTCTTCTTCTTTTTTTTTTTTTTTGGACACACATAATTATCAATTAAATAATCAGCAAAATGCATATTAGAAATCACTGAGGACTTCCTATTAAATCACAGGGTTTTTATCCAGAATATCACATATTACTTTTTTTTTCTCCTTTCATCACATATCTTAGTCTATACTGTGTGCAAAATGAAGGAGAAAACTATTGAGATTGGACTTTTGTATAATATTAGTCAGTATGGGCAAGGTTCTGCTGTGGTAACAAATGACCCCATGAATCTCAGTGAGTTGAAACAACAAAAGTTTACTTCTAGCTCATGTTATTATGTCCACTGTGTATTGGCTAGGAGTGATGTTCACTCAAGAATCCAGATTAATGAGGCCTCTACCACCTGGGGCTTTGCCAATCAACAGGCAGACAAAGATCACCACAAATCACTCTCTGTTAATGATGGGACGTGTCACTTCTGCTGACATTTCACTGGCCAACAGAAGTCAGTTGGCCACACCTACCCCCAAATATAGGGAAATTAAATCTTATCACACGGCCAGGAGGAAAACCAGAACTATCCAGTGGAAAGTACTAATGACTGCTACAGCCTCTATTTACTCCCTGCCTCCTTTTCCACACAGCCATGCATCCATTTCAGAATAAGTTTCTGAGGGCATTTTAACTGCATAGCACTCTTCTAGCTGCCATCTGGGATACAAAGATGAATCAGACAGAAATCCTGTCTTTAAGGGGATGACTATCTAGCAGAGGAGATAAAACAGATGACAGATGGATGGGTAGAAAGATAGATAATCTCTAGCTATCTATACATACAGAAATTGCATGCAAGAAGAAAATGTCAAATGCCAATAAAAAGAAGCATATGATGAGGTTCAATGAGAGTTTAAACAAAGGCATTTCCTTTGAGAAACTGAGATCTGAGAAGGGATCTGCAGAGCAAGTAAGATGTGGACATGTGGATGGATGCCCATGCAGTGAGAAGGACATAAGTAGAGGCAGAAGAGCAGGATATGACAGTTCATGTGCAGAGAATGGCAAAATGGTTAGGCTGAATGGTGTTCAGAGCATTAAAGAAGGAGGAAGAGGAAAAGAGGAAGAAGAGAAAGAAAAAGAAGAGGAAGAGGAAGTAATAAAGAGTCTTCTTGACTAGAGGAAAGGAGGAGACAGAGGGAACAGGGTAAGACTTCTGCAGTAGTACAAACAAGGAGTGGCAAAAGCCTTAGCTACAGTGAGTCCATCACAATTGAGAGGAGGGAATGGTTCTACTCTCAAACCATACATCCCAGGAGAAAACTCAACTTTCCCATGTCTCTTTTATCTGATGCAGAAGATAAAACTCACCTTTCCATCTATCTGCCCAAGCCTGCAGGCCTGGTCATTTGAGGCTTAGATCTGATAAAAGTAAAAGAGGTCAAATGGGGAGAACTATCTCTACTGAGAGACTGGCTTTTGGCCATGTCACCCAACCAAGAGAACATTCTATCATTAAAGGGAGTTAACTCCCAATAAATATTTGTTCTCTTTGTCCTGAGTTTGTTTCCTATCTCCAAGGATGTTTCTGAAGCCACTCCTTAAGGTCTGAGCTGCAGGGCTTAATTTATGTCTGTTTGTTTGGGAGCCTGCAATCCCTCCCCAACTCCAGATTTAACGTCAGTGTTTTGGCCCTTCACAGTGGCCAATCCCAGTAGGCCCTGTCATGAGCCTCTGACCATCACAAGCATCTACTGCCTATTTTATACAGAGGTTTAGGACCTTCGAGTGCACCAAACCTGCTGATGTTCGCTACTCCCACTACTTCTACACAGTGAAATCTGCCTGTGATCTGAAACCATTTCTTACTCTGGACCAGTCCCTCCATGCGGAGGGGAACTCTGTGCTATTCTTCCCACTGCTCCAATAGACAAAAGACTTCCATTGCCAACCCCAGGAAGATTATCACGGCCAGTGGGGTCCTTGAGGCTCACTAGGATCCACAGAGAAGCAATCCTACCCCTAGGATGATCTGGGACTTGGCTCTCGGAGTGGATGCTGTCACACTGTATACTCTGACTCTCACACCGAGAATGCTCGTGGAAGTCAAAATCAGAAAGAATGACCCTGCTGATGATGCCAAGGTCTGAAACACTAAAAGATAAGTGTTAGGCTATTTTCCAGGAAACCTGGACTTTAGAATCCACAGACAAATGACTCATCAATCCTAGATTGCTGCTTTTTACCACAGACCTTTACAGAATACTGTCAGCCTTCCTTATTGACCAGATAGCAGAGTTTTTTATAATTTTTCTCCAGTATTCAGATTTATTTTGCATGTTATATACATAGCATGTTTGTAAAATACCTTAGGATTCAACCAATAATGATTACTTATGCAGAGCAAGATACCATGCTACATGCTACAGAGTAATAATTAAGTCCCCCATATGAGGGGTGGGGGTGGGAAAAGAAAAACTTAACTATACTAAATTCCCTAAGAGAATTCTGGGCAAACTACTGTGGGAGTCACTGAAGTGAAAAATCAGAGCTATTTTACCTATACCTATATTTTACCTATAACTACAGAGCAGGGCATAGAGATGACATTGAGATATGGCTTTAAGAACAGACAGAATTTCCAGAAGAGCAACAGGTCAGTGAATATTCCAGGTGGAAAGACTGGCACAGAAATAGAAAAGCATTGAGCATATCTGGAGAACAATGGGAAGTCTGGCTTTATTAAGTAAGGGATAGAGCAGAAGAAATGACGGAAAAACATTTCAAGACAAATTTTTTTATTATTATTTCAGAATATTATAAGGGTAGACACATTTTGGTTACATGTAATGCATTTGCCTTGCCCAAGCCAGGACTACAAGCATGCCCTTCCCCCATACAGTGTGCTCTGCCTCCACTAGTTGGAGTTTACCCACCCCTACCCCCCACCTGACCAGCACCCAATGAGTATTACTACCATGTGAGTACATTAGTGTTGATCAGTTAGTACCAATTTGATGGCAAGTACATGTGCAGGACAAATATTAATAGGTACAGGCATTTAAAAGCCCAGAGATGGAGTCCATTTTAATGTACTGGGCAAATGGGAGCTGCTGGTGGCTTTTAAGCAGGTAAATGACATCACCAAAATTAAGCTTCAAATTCCTGCTCTCCAACCTCAAGCTTGAGTACTTCTTCCCTGTTAACCAGCCTCCATTTACATGGGCTGGCTTTCTCTCCCTGGGGGGCCTTTGCATTAGTGATCTCTGCATGGGCCTCATCCCTCGCCATGTGGTTGGTGCTTTCTTCACATTGAGGCATCTGCTCAAGTGTTTCCTCCTCAGTGAGTATCCCTGATCAACTAAAGGAGTTCTCTCACCCTTGGTGGCATTTCAGTCTGCTAACATTTTGCTTTCCAGCAGCACTCATCATAATTTGAAATAGTTTTACTCATTTCATTAGTGGCTTATGGCTTGTCTCCTCCCCCTATGATATCAGCACCCTGTGAGCAGACAAATGCAGTAGCATTGTGCCTATTAGAATGGCTGACGGACAACAGGTACTCATAGCTATTTTTAACAGTTTTATTGAGATATAATTCACACACCATACAATTTACCCATTTAAAGTCAATGTTTTTAGCATATTCACAGAGCCATACAAAAAGCACCGCAATCAATTTTAGAACATTTCACCACCCCAAAAGAAATTCCGCACCCATTAGCAGTCACTTCCCAATACCCACCAACTCTTTCTGCCCAAGGCAACCAATGATTGCCAATTCTGGGCATTTCATATAAACAGAATGATATAATATGTGGCCTTTTGTGACTGGTTCCTTTTACTTAGCATAGTATTTTTGAGGTTCATCCATATTGTAGCATGTATCAGAACGTCATTCATTTTTTATTGTGGAATAATACTCCATTGCATGGATATACAACATTTTATTTATCCATTCATCAGTTGATAGACTGTTGGTTTTTTTCTACTTCTTGGCTATTACGAGCAATGCTGCCATGAACATTTGTCTACAAGTTTTTGTGTGGACAAATGTTTTCAATTCTCTTGGGTATACTCTTAGGAGTGAAATTTCTGGGTCATATGGTAATTTTGTTTACCATTCTGAGGAACTGTCAGTTTTCCAAAGTGGTCACACAACTTTATATTCCCATCAGCAGTGTATGAGGGTTCCAATTAATTTCTCCATATCTCCATCAATGCTTATAATTATCTTCTTGTTTCTTTTTTTTTTTTTTTTTTTTTTGAGACAGAGTCTCACTCTGTTGCCCAGGCTGGAGTACAGTGATGCGATCATAGCTCACTGCAGTCTTGAACTTCTGGGCTCAAGTGATCCTCCTGCCTCCAGAGTAATTAGGACTACAGGCAAGCACTACCATGCCCGGTTAAGTTTTGGGGGTTTTTTTCTAAATTTTTTGTAGAGATGGGGTCTTGCTATGTTGCCCAGGCTGATCTTAAACTCTTGGCCTCAAGTTATTCTCTTGCCTTAGCCTCCCACAGTGCTGGGATTATAGGCACGAGCCACGGTGCCCGGCCAAGAGTTCTTTACATATTTTAGATACAAGTCTTCCATCAGATATGATTTGCAAATATTTTTTCCCATTCAGTGTGTTGCCTTTTTACTTCTTGATGGTATCCTTCAATAACTATTTTGTAAATAAATCAATGAATAGAACTAATCCTTATGACAAAGAAAACCTTTTACTGGCTCATAAATATGTGACAAAGTAGTGGCAAGGCAGGACCCAGAAGGGTGACTCAATTCATCTGTTTTAGGCTTTGCATTTCCTTCCCTGGCTCCCAAGCATCACTGTCCAACCAGTCCAGAAGCAATGATATCATCCTGCGATGAGTCAAAGAATGCAGCATTTGGCAAATGAGTTCGTGAGGACTAACCAAATAGAAGCATACCCCAGAGTTAAAAAAATATAAAGAAAAAAGGTTTTGCTGGAAGCTAGCCTGTAATAAATCCTAAGTGGCCTACAATTTAGTTTTCTCTTGAGAAACTCTGAAATTGATGAATGGGGTTCCCCACACACATACACAAACATATTAGTTAAGCACAACTAGAATAGGCACAAGATGAGTAAGCAGTATTCTTCTAAATGTATAGTTACGGGTATTTGCTCACAAAATTAAAGGCCCTGGGATTATCTCCCCTCCCTGCATGGTATTCAGACTACCCAGCTTTATTTTGGTTGAGAAACGTCCACCAGAGAAAACAAGGTACAAGCCTGGGAACATCGATATGGAGAGATCTGGTATATTTTTACAGCTGTAAGAGCTTCTCAGTATAGAAAAATACCAGACCTTAAGTACTTACTACAAAAATATCAGCCCTTTAAGTACTTATTATATATATATATATACACACATATACATACATATATATATATATATAAACAGTTTGTCATAATGGGAAAGGCATCAAGGAAAGACTTGCTTTTAATAAATCTTAACTAGGTACAATGCCGGTACAGTATCCAAAATGTAATTTTCCCAGGACAGAATTAACCTCTTCAATAATGTACAGAAGATTAAAATAGAAACTTAAATGCTTATTTTGTGATGCTAACCCTAAATTAACAATCACATTAATATAAAAATGTAAAAAAATTAACCTAATATTATATAGAACAATCTAAAAATGTTATGTATTCTAGAAAGAGTTATCTATAAATAATTTTAAAGATTAATATTTTAAAATATATCTATATTTCTATCAGGCAGTCAGGTTTAGGCTAAGAATACATAAAGGACATGTTCAGAACACAGCTTTGTTGTGCTATATATGTATATAAAGGGCGATATACATGACATTTAAATAAATTCTAGCTGTATCTATTATAATACAGAGCTAGAAAGGAGACTATGACAACCTAAGCTGGCAGTCAACCTAACATGTCACATAGCATATACCATTTTAAATATTATGTCTGGTTTTACATTCTCTGTTTCCACCATTCCCTCTATATTCAGTGTTCAACCAAATCTTCAGTTTTTAAATCAAATATAAGAAGGCACATTTGGGAGTTGAAAGCAGTCACCCATGTGTCTGTCTTTAGCCCTTAAGTTGGTACACGACCTGCAGCATATATAATAACACACCAATGTGCAAAGCAGAGATAATACCTACATTTATCCAAGGAGAATTGAAATGTGGGTAAACTTCACGTTTATCTGCCCAATGGATATACCAGCACAAATTACTTGGCATCCTCACCTTGTCTATTATGATAACACTCCCAACATCCCAGATTCAATTTCTTGACTCTTTTTAACCCACTAGCCCTTACCTGTTCTCTATCTGGTTGGCCCACCTACATCTTCACACCTGGGACCTTATCATCAAGCAGAACAACTCCAGTAGCTTACAAAACAAACAAAAAAAACACCCGATGGCCCCCCCTGTACTCAAGAACTGTTCATCCCCCTAGTTCCTCAGAGTCTCTCTTTTTGCCTTCTCTCCTACCCTGGTAAATTCTAACTCCCTGTTTTGCCCTGTTTTGTCTAATCTCAGGCTCCTGAGCATTAGAGAGAAAGGCACAAAACAATACAGACTGGTTCATTGTTTCACTCATTCATTTAAATACTACTTACTGAGCAACGACTAAGTACAAGCAGCAAACAACCTCATTGCTATTTGACAATTCTTTTTATAGTCATCAATCATTGATTATTATCAGCATTTCTAAAAATGCTCCCCAATACTGGAGCATCCGGACATCAATTTTACCCAGTTCCCCCCACCTCTCTGCAGGTGGACTTCATCTCTTAAGTGACTAATGAGATCAAGGCCACTCTACAGACATGCTCACTTCCTTTCCTCCCCAGCGTGAACTCTGCCTCTCCACTCATCTTTCATTGTTCTTTAGTCTCAGAGGCACCAATGTTCCTCTTCCTTTCCAAACCTATTCTTTATTCCTCTCTCCTAAGCCCTTCATATCTCCTGTCTCACGTGCCCACTGTGCTTCTCCGGTGCCACACACTGTGCAAGGGATACAATCACAAATGAAGCACCACCCTGTCCTCTAGGTGCTCACCAGCTAGTAGAAGGACAGGTGTGTAATTCACACACACACACACAAACACACACACACACAGAGATACTCATATAATTAGGGTGCCTATATCATTTCTCTTCCAAACTCAGACATGTTTGAGAGTGAAAGGGGATATGAAAAATAATTAATGGGGTCGGTCAACTGATTTACTGAAAGTTTTAAAATTTTTTAAACAAGAAATAACTGACATTTACTGAGTATGTAGGATGTGTCAGGCACTATTCTAACTACTTTTAACATAATCTTCACAATAATCTTATGAGGGAATTACTCTTATTGTATCCTTTTCACACATGAAGAAACAGATAGGAAGAGTTTGAGATGTTTGCCTAGGCTCCCCCAGGTGGGAAGTGGCAGCATTAGGATTAAACTCTTAATTCTAGACGTATGATCCTAACTACCCCAGTGCATAGACAAGAGAGCGATGAAGGCAGGGAATGCAGGCGGGTAGGGAGGTAGAAGCAGACGTGCAATGAAACACTTCTGTATTTACTTCATCTACTGCCCGACAACCCAACTTCCACTCCACTATTCAACCAAACATTGGTGCTAAGAGCACTGGAGACATCCTTATTACCTAATCCACACCCTGCTGGATTTAGATGTGTTTCAGAAGAATTCAGAATTCTTCTGGTGAGGAAAGTACAACAGGGCACATACTAGATCTTTGATATAGCTTCTTGTCCTGCATGATAATGTTAAAAAACTCCCTAGCCTAGGCATTTAGGGCCTATGTAATCTGATTCATAGTGGGGTTTTTCCTTGTCCCATATCTGTTTACCCTTATTCTAGTAACAGCATCCCATTTTCCTGGGGGGAACTGTCCCTCCCCAGCTGGTAGACTGCCATCAAAGGTCAACATCTCCCTTACTTCAAGAGTGGACATGTGACCCAAGCTGACCTGCTCAAATACCGCTACTTGCCCTGGACAAAGTGATTGGCCCAAATGCGGGGATATGACCCCACTCAATGATCAGGGCCAATTGGAGTCTTTTTCAGGGGTTAATGTCAATTTTGGGTAAAAGAGGTACCAAGAATCATATGAACTTTGCTGCCTTGTTGAAAGCACCTGGGAATGAAGCTAATATAGGGAAATGGAGAAAAAGCCGACATTAGCACTGCCTCTGGCTTTTCAGCTAGACAGCCCACAATCACTTAGCATGTTTCAGAATTTAGAATTCTTCAGGTGAGGAAAGTACAATGGGGCACATACTGGAGTATATTATATACACCTCTACCTGGATCAAGAACATCCCCATTAACCAAACTCATTAATATTTCTGTAACAAAAGAAATGAATGCCCTAATTAATGTCATTTTAGGTCAGGATAGGTTTTGCTGGCCAGGCACCATGGCTCATGCCTATAATCCTAGCACTCTGGAAGGCCAAGGTGGGAGGATCGCTTGAGGTCAGGAGTTCGAGGCCAGCTTGAGCAAGAGCAAGATCCCATCTCTACTAAAAACTGAAGAAAAAAATTAGCCAGTCAACTAAAAATAGAAACAAAAAATTAGCCGGGTGTGATGGCTCGCGTCTGTAGTCCCAGCTACTCGGGAGGCTGAGGCTGGAGGATCACCTGAGCCCAGGAGTTTGAGGTTGCTGTGAGTGAGGCTGAAGCCACAGCACTCACACTAGCCCAGGTAACAAAGCGAGACTCGTCTCAAAAAAAGAAAAAAGGATAGGTTTTGCCATAAAGAAGGTGCAGATCAGGTATGACCTGGTTACAAAAAAGAGTCAGCTTCTGTTTTTCAGAACTGCACATAAAGGCATGTAGATCTGTTTAAACCAAGAAACTCCCTGTTTCTTGTCTGCTTCTTTGTTAGTTTTGTTTAAGCAATCTGAGGTTGGCTTTTCGACACTTGCATCTGAAAGAGTCCCATCCATATATTTCTCCTGGGCCACCCTGTGTGTCAATTTTATTTCCCACTACTCTTATATACATATTTTGATTCTTTGAATAAAAAAAAAATCTTGCAAGCTCCACATTGTGTATATCTTATAAACCAGGGCTGTCTAACTAGGATACGAGGAGCTTTGCTTGATTTTCTTGCCAGTTGCACCAGCCCCAGACCTATCTCCACAGCTCTTAGGGAAAAGGTGTAGCTATTGCACCCTCTTAGGGGAGAATCATGCACAACATGGACTCCTCTCCCTTTCAGCTCCCCCTTATATCCTCAGGGGCAATCACAAGAATCTGGAAAGTCACAAATCACTCCACTACACAAACCCCCACTAACCACAGTATTCTCCTATTTTCCTTTGAGCAGCCTTTGCGTCTCCTTGGTGACCTTATAGATCATGTAATGCTCCCTATGCCTTATTTTAGTTATATATGCAAACTGATTTTCACAGCAATCTTGCGAGGTGGATGAAGCAGGCTATTATAGTCCCTTATTTGAAAAATGAGGAAGTGAGGGTCCAGTTGGTTAACGAAGGCAAAAATCCTGGAATCTCATGCAAACCTAACTTAGGAGTCATGTTTTCTTTCCACTCTCACTTTACTCCCAGGATTAACTCAAATTGAAGAGTTTTTTGGCATTGATTGTTCTTCCTTGGTACCCTTAGACATAGAGATATATAATCTGTTGAAACTAGTGAGAACATTGCATAAGTAATTTTACTCTAAACTATATGCAAATTTTATTTTGAAAAAAATAAAAATTAACTGATATATATATATAACTGAGATATCTATCTATATAGAGATATATAGATATTCTAGCATACATGAATGTCTAAAAGGATTTATTTTTACCAGCCACGAAGCCAAAGTCAGCTTCCTTGTCATCGAATCCAACCTGAATTAACTGAATAATAAAAGTTCCAAGGCAGAGCAATGCCTAGAGATACTTCAGCCTTGGGGAAAACCCAGACATTGCCTCGTATAACTTGAACTGACCACAACACAAATACCCCTCCCTGCCCAAGGGATATTTCTGGGTCAGGACTCTCTCTCTCAGCCAAAGAGTCAGACATTGCTGAAAATTTTCCCAGCATACTACCCTGTTTCTCTGGCTGACCTTTAAGGTTAGGACCTCTGGCTATAAGCCCATTAAAGACAGTGATAAGGCAAATTCAGCCGCCTTTGGGCTCACAAAAATGCAGTTTTTCATTTCAAACAATCCCCCCAAATTCCCAAGTGACCACATACAAGCCACTCCTTGCTATGAGTTAATGCAACAGACCCACCATCATTGGGCCGTGCACTCTGAATTGCTATTTCCACGGAAGGTTCTCCTACCGTCTATTTACCTCGTCGTAAGAAATATGCATGTGAAGAGTGGCAAGCAGAGGTCAGGGCTGAGGTTTTTGGGTGAGAAGAGCTGCCCTGTGCAAAGCCAGATACATCACACAGGGATCAATGTGGGACTACAACATCAATTTACTCTTTTGTTTACAAAATGCCTAAGAATTGACTGGAAGGGCACAGTCCACTCCCTTAAAACCCATCAGACTAGCTGTATCCCCTATTTCCAGTGCCATCCACAAGCACCCAGAACTCACTCCCTATTGCAAATCAACATTGCAAGCACCCATATTACTCACAGGTCAAAATAAACCAGCAGGGTAGGAAGCCTACACAATATCTCTGAACAGGGTTCCTCCTTCTAAAGTATCTCTTCCTACCTACTCAAAAAATGCTTCTTCCAACTTTACTCATACAAACTACATTCAGAATCAAGTAAGATATAAATTCAAGTATGATGTAACATAATTCTTTAGATATTTTTCTTCCCTTTCTCCCATCTCCTACAATATATCCTATAATATTTAATGGGATATAACAAGAATCAATGAGGGAAGAGAGCACAGCTACGGGAAATCAGCCATAATTGTCTAGAATCCAACATAAAACTATTTTTAAACTATTTTAAATTGTGAGTTGAAATGGAAAATCATTTTCCCTGTCTACAAGCTATGATTTAGCTCTTCTAACTCAGCCATCAAAAATTTATTTTCGTCACCTTCACATTTTGCATCTTCCATTTTAAAAATGTCTTCCTTTCTCCATATCGAAAAGTTTGCATCTCATTCATTTCAACCTTTCTCCTCAGATTCAGATTCAACAAACCTTTCACTGCAAGCCTAACTATGTGCTGAGCAATGCATAGTTAACTCACTCTATTATCTAGAGATTTATCATTTTACAGATGAAGGAACAGGGACTCCATTAAGTTCAGTGACTTTCCTGCTTTCACAGCCTCGAAAGTGGCCTCTCCAGAGTCTCCAAGTCCACATGCTGTCAGTGGGGGTTCCAGGTAAAATATTTGCCCAGTATGGCCTGCATCTGGTTTTAGCCTTCTGGGTTCTTGCTCAAGATAGGTTAAATAGTTTGGGGAGAGGGTTTTGCTACTGGTATTCTCAAGCCTGAAATCGAGAATTACAAGCAACTCACAGGAGGATAAATACAGCTATTGCACATTGCAAGCAATCTATTCACAGGGGGCCCTTCTCCCTGGATTCAAATAACCAGACATTAATTCCTCTTCATAGATTTACTCCAAATGAAGGCCCACAATTAACAATACGTCAGGTCTTATTCCTTTACATGATTTCAATTCTCTAACCAGTAGATTGTTAGCTCAAAGGGTCAGAGCACACCATTAGTAAGAGAGGACAAAGGCCTCTTCCATCCCCGGTGCAGGCCAACAGACATGCACACCTCCTACCCTTGGCCAACCCAGCAGGTGCTGGTCAGCCTAGGTACTCAGAGGGCTTGTAGTTAGAGCTTGCCAGAGAAGAAAGGCAGGGCATTCTATAGCTGACTCTAATACCAAGCAAAATATGATACATGCTGACATGACAACTACTAACAATGATTGTGGTTAAATATCAGTTCGGAATTTCAAGGCATAACCATTCACAAAATAGAAATACTTCGTGAAAACCTACCAAAACATAGTGCTATTTCTATAACCGAAGCCAAGGAAACTCCCATTTTTGTTCCCTTCCAGAAGTCAAGCACGTCCTTTTTGCTTGTTTGTTTGCTTCCTTTTTGTGTTACTCTGCACATCCTATCTTTTATGAACTGAAGAGGCATGCCTATTATTTTCCATAGAAATCTCCAGGCCAGAAATTTTATCTCTAGTGGCTTTTAAATGCTAAGATGCTACACAAAACATTACATTGACATTCTGAGTAGATGGTCGAAACTGTACCTTTATAGTGGTAAAAAATCACTACCTTACTCACCTAGAATATCATACTGACTATATCAAAAACACTACTAGTATAGTAAATGACTTTAGAAATAATGACAGATTTCAATTTTCCAACCTGCTACACAGACGGTGAGACAGACCCCAAGCCCAAATGGGTACAAATCGGAGAACATTCCAGAGACATTTGCTAATTAGTTACTGCCCTCAACTGATCCACAGATGGTTTATTGAAGGAAAGAAATAACAAAAGGATGTTTCAAGTGTCAAAAGGTCAGAGCAGTAAATAATGAATAAGAAATACATTTGGCCCTTACAGTGCAATGATATTGCACGTGTGAACTCAATTTACTACCCCAAAGACTTAGCATAGGCTTAAGTCCCTTTGATCTACGGAGGAAATGCTTTACACTGTAGAGTAGCTGATCTTTTCACACCGGTTCAAGGAGTCCTCTGTAACCTCGATAAGCACTAAATTTTCTCACTGGTGTTGTAAAAACCATAATAAATAGTACTTGGAGTTACTTGTATGTAAACTTTCTTAGCATTACTTTTTAAATGAAAAGCCATGAATCTTCATTATCAGGCCCTTTGTAAAAAGTCAGGCAGAGGTTGCAGGCCATTGTAATGTTTGCTTGTTCAAAATTGGGTTGGGTGACAATTTCTCCCCTCTCACTATGCCAGATTCTGCAATATCTTAGTTCTACTTAATTAGTTCAGAAAGATACAGGTGTCTCTGCCCTTGCAAGTCATGAAGTTTCTTATAAATTCAGATTTGTTTGAACTAAATATCTGTGAATTAAGAATAGATGTTTGCTTCCTGTCTACTGAGCCATTAAATCAGAATTCAGGGAAATGGGGATTTTACTTTCCTCCTCCTGCCCCCTCATAGAATGGAGGGGTTCCCTAAAAGGCTGGATCCGTGGGGGACTGGGCCTGAATTTGAGAAAGTCCTAGGTCTGAATCACGGCTTTGCCATTGTCTAGGTGGGTGACCCTGTGGGTGTCAACTTCTCAAGAGTCTTAGTTTCCTCATCTGCTGTATGTGAAGTAATAGTCACCAAACGAGATCGTTTTGAGAGTAAGAAAGAAGGCTATGTTTAAGAACAGAACTTATTCTTCCAAATATGCCTGGCATATGGGAGATGCTCAGTGTTAGCCGAACCTGAGAGATAAGTCTTCTGGAAAGATTAACGTTACTACTTTCAGTGCTAATCTTCCCACTTACATTCCTGGGGTAAATACAGCGCCCGATTTTAAGTTCATATAAAAAGACCTGAACGGACTCTGTTTTTTTCCAGAGAAAAAGAAGCCAGTAGAATCCTAACAAGCTATTAGAATGGAACTCTTCTGCAGATGACAGGCACTCAGGCAACAAAATCTGGCTGGCTTCCCTTACTTCCTTGGGGGGAGGGAAGATACAACCCGTGCCCCTTGCCCTAGTCACAGTCCTCCACAGGGCTGGCTTCTCTGGAATATATCCTCCCTCTAGGCGGGCAAAGAGCAGGACCTCGCGCTCCCGCTCCTATGAACCCTCTCGCGCTCCCCAGCTCTGCCTCCTCTCCCGATATCACGTCCCCCAGGCAGCGGGGGGGGGGGTTGTCCCCGCGTTCCTGGGTGTGGAACTCAATGGCCTCAGAAACCAGCTGTGTGTTCTTGCTCCACCAGCAACAGCCGGCACCTTCTCTCCCTTCCCCCTGGCGCAGCACGCAGGGTGCGTGCACCTCGAGCAGTCCTAAAAGCGCGCCCGCTGGAAGGGCGCCACCCATCACCCTAGCCTCCCATCCCAGCGGAGTCTCCCCTGAGCACGGCCGAAGCCCCCTGCTCGGGTCAGCCCCAGAGAAGCTTACAGTGGGGGAGCATTTTTGGGGACCCCCTTACACAGCCCTCTCCACCCCCATTTCTCTTAGGGGCGTGGAGAGAACAGAAGGAGGAAGTCAGGACCATGTAGCCCGGAGTACCTGCAAATCTGCCGCGCTTCCAATCACCCCCATAACATCACCTTAATTTATTGGCATTTCCGTCCCACAGGGGCAGCTCTGCCGAAAGCCCGCGAGCAGCACCCCACGAAAACCCCGCGCCCCCGCTGCCCGCCCAACTCTAGCCCACAGCTCGGGCTCCCAGTCTTGCCGAAGCAGGACCCAGTCAGCGGGTTTCAGAAGTTTCCCACCTCCCGCCCTCCAACCATTTCCCGGGGGCCCCCACGAGGATCCGGCTCACGGCGAGGAAGCGGGGAGGTGTCCCCCACATCTACGCTCACACCGCGTCCCGCCCCCCTCCTTTCTCCTCCTCTCCAGCTCCAGACCCCGCGCCTCCAGCGTCTCCAGCGCCAGCGGTTCTCTCGCCCAAGAAGAGGAAACTTCTTTCTGGGCTAAATTCAGGTCCGAGCAGGAAAGGGTTTCCCTTCCCCGCCGGCACCAGGGGCGCGCTCACCTCCTAACCCCTCAAAGACCTCATTTCCCCCTTTCCCCACGCCCACCCTCTGAGCCGTTTCCTCAGGCTACTGGTGCTATTTAGAATTTCCAGGTCAAAAGGTCCAGCCCTCTCTGAAATCACCACGGGGGCACTCCGGATTTTTCCAGAGACCCTACCAATCCCGCGTGGCTTGCAAAAGACAAGTAAAGAAAACACGAATCCCGGCAACTTCGGGGTGTGTGTGTCTGTGTGTGAGAGAGCGCGCGCGAGAGACAGAGCATCGCCCAAGAGTTAGGGCAACAGCTGCTCAAGCACATCTGGAAGAGGGGGAGGGGGTCGACGCGGAGGGGACAAGAAGCCCCCAGCAGCTTCAGGACTGAGGGCCCAGCCAGCCTGTCGTTCGTTACCTGTCCTATGTTGATGAATCCGTACTTGCTGGCTATGCGGTCGGCCTCCGGGAAGCCGCCGGTGATTTTGACTGCCCAGTGGTTGGTGTAGACGCGCGTCCGGCACACGGGGAGCAGGCAGCCCCCGAGCAGCGCCAGCACACACAGCAGGTCCAGCCGTCCCGGGCAGCAGCAGCGGCTCCCCCAGCTCATGGTCCCGGCGCCTGGCTGCTCCCCCGCTCGCTGGCTGGCTCCGCGCACTAAGCGGCGCGCACAACTAACTTCTCCGGCCTGGGCCGCCCCGGCGCGCAGCCCCGGGCCGTCGCGGCTCGCAGCCCCGGGCGATCGGCAGGAGGCGGCGAGCCCCGGCAGGGAGCAGAGCAGCGAGCCCCGCACCGGCTCCTAGACCATTCCTGGAGCTGCGGGGACCTGTACTCCCTGCTCTACGGCCCGCGGGGCGGTCGGCGGTGCTCCCTGGCTCGGGCGCGGGAGGCGGCTGAGTGAGTGGGGCGGGCGCCCTCCGCAGTTGGGTCTCGTCCGGCTCGGCTCCCGGACTCTCCGACCGGCTCTCGCTCCTCCCGGGGCCCCCCGAGCGCGACGGAGATGGCCGGCGGGGGCGGTGCAGGCAGCGGCCGGGCGCCCCCTCTGCTGGCCCGGGCTCTGAGCGCTCGCTTGCTAGCTCCCTGCGCTCCCTCTGGCTCGGAGCAGCGCGCGGGGATTCTGAGTGGCAATGGCAGCAGCGCCTGCTCTGCATAAATGACTCCCCCACCCCTTAACACCCCTCCTTTCCCACATCCCCCTCCTCCTCTCCCTCCTCCTCTCCCTCCTCCGCCCTCCCGAAAGCGGCCGCAGCCAGTCGCCAACCAGGTCCTAGCGCCTCCGGGTTCTCCCAGCTGTAACCTCCAGGGTCCCGGGCAGCAAAGGCCAGTCTTTCCAAAAGGTTGAGAGGAGAGCTCCGAGGTCTTGGCGTTACCCCGTCTTCTCCCCTGCCTGCTGGATGTGTATGAATTTACCACCACTTCCCGAAAGATTACAGAGATGTATACGCTGGTGCGAGTTAAGCGCCCTGAAGATTCATTCATCCTCGCTCTAAACGTCCTTAAACAACTAAGCGTTGGAGGAGGTCACTTGCATGTCAAATGCCGAACAAATAACCCGAGATTTTCACTTCGTTAATTCTTCATGCTTTTCAGCAACTGTTTACTTTACACATTCTGCTCCCGGGAGAAGCTACCACACAGGACAGTAAATCGCATCGACTCTTAAAAAAGCCAACCACCGTGGCTCCAAAGCCGAGTCTGTTGCCTGCTGACTTTCGAAATCAGCGCATCCAATACTAGGCAACGCCACGGGAGAGTAAAATTCCAGCCGTGGAATTGAGGAAAGATGTTACTATGAATATTTTGTATGCAAGTGGATGGAGACGTTGGGCCAAGGGAGTAACTTTCATTCATTTGTTGGAGTGCGTCTGATGAGGGCTTCTTTTTCTCCACCAAGGGGAAAGTTTTCCAACTTTTCCGAGCACAGCCCTGTAGCAGTGAAAGACTTTAACATAAAAAGGACCACAGAGGAAGTTCAGATGAAATATGTGGCCGGGTCACTTTCTTTACTGTATCTTACACTGTGACTGCGACTGCGGAAGGCAGGAGGGAGCTAGGATTAACCCTCTTCTGGCTTCTCCTTTACAATCTGCGTTCCTTTTTGCGGGGGGGGGGGGGACAGAACGGGGTGACTTAAGGTGAAAAGAAAAATTACCCCTTATGAAATAATTCAACTAGCCTTAAAACTATTCACTGTATCCTTAACTGCCCACCCTTTTTGTCTCCACCTTCCAACTGTTATCTTTTTAACTAAGTGTTGGTTAAGTGTGTTTGAGATTAATTAGCTCATCACACCTATAGCTCTGGGTAATGATTCTTTTATCAGAAACATACCTGCAAACTTAAAATTCTGCTGGCACCTTGTAAAATACCATTTTATGACATTTTATGCATTGTGTAAGGTATGCTATGTTATTTAATCTTGAAAACAACCCCACAAAAATAACATTATCCCCATATTACTGATGAAGAAGTAGAAGATCAGAAGAACTAAATCATATGCGGAAGGGCATGCATTTTGTTCATGTATTTATTGGACTGGCTCAATGCATCTGTTATGAGCACCCAGCATGTGCCAGGCATTGTGCTGGACACTGGAGAAAAGGGAGGGGGAGAGGCAGGGGAGGCACAAAAGATTAGTGAAATTCAGACTCTCTGAATACTCTAGAGTAAATGTGGTTTATTATTATTATTTATAAGTGGAAAAGCATAAGCACTATGGTCAGGCTTCAGAGTTTTGGTATAGTCTCACTGTTGGCCAGGACCTTTGGACACACCTCTTCCTCCTTCCCCAACCATGGAGTCTAGAAAGTTCACAATCTGTTACATCACTGTTAACTGCCTCTCTGACCATCTGCATTTTTGGATAGGGACATTCGATCATCCCTCTAGAAGCTGATGTGTTTCAGATAGGATGAGAAGAGCAGTCTCCCTTTCTTTCAGAATTGTGGGCATTTGCTGTCAGGCGAGAGAGAGACCCTGTCACACCATGATCCACAGGAGGGTGGCCACTGCACAAGGTACTTCATGAGTCAAGTTTAAAGCATGCCTATGAGTTTCTCTCTGAGACTCTGGGACTGCTATTGTTTAGGACTACAAAAGCAGCACAAAATGCTTCTCTTTCAAAGCCATGTTGCCTCTGGGCTTCAGATTATGAATGAAATGAGAAGGAATCACTCCATCTGGTCTTCTGAGGCCTGCAGGTTGTTTTCTTGGGGGTGGCAAAATTAGTCATTAATATTTTTTTCTCCATGGTGTCTTTCTCTTTTTCTTTCCACTAACATTCTTGCCTTCTGCAAGCATGCCCTGGTTGACACACACAAACATAACATTCACTGCATTGAACATGAGAGAGAATTGGAAAATGAGGTAGGAAATGGGTAAACCACTTTTCTACTTTGTAAACCAATCCCTGGGCCAGCATTGAGCTTACTCAAAGGGCATATTCTTTCATTTGGATGAATATGTATTTAAAAGGGGAAAACCCTAGCTCTGTTTTTTTTTAAAAAAGATTTGAAACCCTCATTCATCTGTTAAATCAAACATATGAATGTGGATTCAATAACTTTTGCAGTTATCTTCCAGTTCCATCGCAAGTACATTCTCAAAAAGTATGATTCCTAAACATAAAGTATATCAAAGTCTCTCTCTTCCATTGATAAGTAAGCACACTCTGCTTCCTGCTTTGGGATTTACCTTGATAAACTCATTAGCTATTAGATTCCTTGGACAGAACCCTGTTTGCCGAGAATGAAGCTTCCAGATAAAGACCAGTAGCTACAGCAAAGAACTTGTCCTTAGGCTCTATTGGTTATGACAGTCTTATTACAAATGCCTCAGTAGCCAAAGAAAGGAAAAACTCATAGAATAGTAGTGGTTAGTGCAAAATCATCACTGACTTTGGAAAAGAAGCTGAAATCCAAGTCTTGCACGAATGTTTTCTTTTTGTATGCAAAGAAGAACTCTTCAAAATTTGACTGTCAACTCTTCCTCTGTAATGTGGCATAAGGCAGGAAACCTGGCAGTTTTAAGTCTTAGTCTGCCTTATACTTAGCAACATATTACTTGACAATGAGGCCGCACTAGTGTTTGGCCTCTCTGCCAAGGTCACTTACAGCTTTAAAAGAAAATTTCACTGAAATTCAATGAACAGAAATCTAAGCAGTTTAGTAGAAGGAGAAATGAGCAAGAACTCCATAAAGACCCATCTTGAAACTCTACAAACTGGAGAAGATTACTCTTGGAAGAGTTTGCCTGATGGGACATTTCATTTCTTACTCTGCTACCTCCATTGCTAGAAATTAACCTTTAAGATCTCTTCTAACCTGAGATTCTGTTAAGCAGTGGTAAATTGGTAATGAGCAGTTTGGAACTGACCAATGGGAAAAAGCACCACTGAACACTTCACTGCCCATTAGAAGAGCTACCAAATTTATTGGACTCTAAACAGTTTTCCAGTATATCAAATTCAGAATTGGCAGTGAATGTTCATCAAATTTAAAAATGATAATAATAACAAATTACCAATTGACCCTGGAAAACCATGGATTTAAACTGTACAGGTCTACTTATACACGGATTTTCTTCAATAAATATATTGAAGTCTTTTTTTTTTTTAAGTCATGCTGTCGTATATATTGGAAGATTTTTGGAGATTTTTGACAATTTAAAATAACTCTCAGACAACCCTTGTAGCTTAAAAATATCAAAAAAATTAAGAGAAAGGTATGTCATGAATGCATAAAATGTATGAAGATATTGGTATACTTTATTATTTACTTCCATAAAATATACACAAATATATTATAAAAAGTTAAAATTTATCAAATTCAATGCATGGAAATGCTTACAGATGGTGCATGGCACCATTCACAGTCCAGAGAAATGTAAATAAAGATGTACTATTAAATCATAACTGCATAAAATTAATTTGTAATACACATTGTACAATGTGTAATACACATTGCAGTGAGCTCAACTGTTGCAAGTATCTGCTTTAAATGACACATAGTACTAATCATCTTGAAGAGTTAATCTCTCCAGTAAATTGTGTATTATAGTAAAAAGTGATCTCTCATGGTTCTTCCATATTTTTCATCATGTTTAGTGCAATGCTGTAAACCTTGAATAACACCATGGGATCCATATGTAGTGCCATTAATGATGCTGGAAGTGCATTAAAGAGTTAGAGAAAAGTCATGACATTACAAGAAAAAGTTGAATTGCTTGATACATATGGTAGATGGAGGTCTGCAGCTGCGGTTACCCACCATTTCAAGATAAGTGAATTCATCATAAGGACCATTGTAAAAAAAGAAAAAAGAATTTGTGAAGCCATCACTGCAGCTACACCAGCAGTCACGAAAAACTTACACTTTTTGTGAAATATCTTTTTATTTTGTATTGAAAATGCAGCTTTTATGTGGGTCCAGGATTGCTATAAGAAAGGCATACCTAGAGAGTCTGATATGATCACAGAAAAAGTGAAGTCATTATATGACAACTTAAAGCAAAAGGAAGCTGAAGAATCCAAAGCTTGAGAATTTAATGCCAGCAAAGGATGGTTTGATAATTTTACAAAGAGTTTTGGCTTAAAAAATGTCAAGATAACAGGAGAAGCAGCTTATGCTGTACAGTATATAATACATATAACATAGAAAATATGTGTTAATCAACTGTTTATGTTATCGGTAAGGCTTCCAGTCAACAGTAGGTTATTAGTAGTTAAGTTTTATTTTTTTATATTATTTTACTTTTTTTTATTTTTAAGTAATTTTAATACTTTTAAACTTTTTAAAAAAATTTTTCTCTTTGGCACCATGAAGTAAGAAGTAGTTGGTTTTAGAGGACTCAAAAGTTATATTCAGATTTTTGGCTGCACAGGGATTGGGTGGTCAGTGCCCCTAACTTCCATGTTGTTCAAGGGTCAACTGTATAATAGTAAGTACCATTTATTAAGCACTAGTCATATGCCAGGCAGTGGGCCAAACATATTTCAGGTCTTAATCTCATTCATAGAACAACAGAGCTGAAAGAGTCTGAAGATATCACATAATTTAACTTCTTTATTTAATAGATAAAAATACTAACACCAATAGAAAATCAATTTGCAGGACAGTAATTCTATCAGGGAAAAATAAGTTAACAAATAGATGAATAATGTAAATAAAACAAAGGAAAGGCTGCATGGAGCAAAGATGATAGTGTGCTATGAACCAATCTAATTAATTAATTAATTAATCTAATTAATCAAATTTGTATATGTGGGTTAATAAAATAAATTCAGTCAGGAAAATGGAAACTTGCCTTAGCATTTCAAGGTCTTTAGGTGTTTAACCTCCACCACTTAAAAATATGATCCATGACATGTAGGAGCCAAGACAGAGTTAATTCAGTGTTTGATATTACATTTACAGCATTGCATAATATTTATATAACGGAACACTAACAAGTGACTGACGTTCTACAAATTGCAAGAAGCTTTAGCTCCTTCTTTGACCTGTTTGAAGTTAACATAGATTGGCATAGTTGACTTTCTTCTGTGGACATTTAAATCCTAAAATGACAGACTGGTTCCTAGAAAGTTTTCCAGTTAGGACTGAAGTGTGAAGGTTGTAGGTAATTTCCTTTAGGTATATGTGAAGGAAGGTGATGACAACTGTCCGTCAACTTCTAGCTTCTACTGCTGGTCCCAGAGCAGTGTCCTCTTCAGGATAGATACGAATGTATGTGATGCCACCCACCCTACCTTGGACTCTAATTCAGGAAGAAAGCAGGTAGGGAAAGGGGGGGAAGAAATCAAAGGAATAGGCTTGCGTCTTGGAATTTCATACACCAAAATGAATGAGTCCTATTGCCAGTGGCAGCAGCCTT
This sequence comes from Lepilemur ruficaudatus, assembly GCA_963574885.1. Taxonomy (NCBI): domain Eukaryota; kingdom Metazoa; phylum Chordata; class Mammalia; order Primates; family Lepilemuridae; genus Lepilemur; species Lepilemur ruficaudatus. The sequence continues at coordinate 43,960 of CAUYRT010064595.1, forward strand.
CCTCCAAGAGTCAAGACTTGCTCTTTTTTTAGTGCCCCTGAACCCTTTTCTCCGAAGTATTTTATTGGCTCTTGTATTCTTAAGAGCCCCTCAAAGAATCAGGGGCTTAATAACTACTGACTCAACAACTTGATCTTGTCTAGGAAGACATTTAAAGGGCTCTAGTAACTAAAACATAGTAATTAAAACATTGAGTCCAAGGTGTAGCTCTGGTTCATTGATTCCAAATGAGACATTCTAAATCAAAGTATATTCAGTATGACTTTTACTTATTAATCTGAAGCAAGATAAATTATGACAAAATTCTTTCACAAATACCCTGTGCGAGTATATCCTTTACATTTATTTTGTTCCATCATTTCCAAGATGTAGCTCTTACATAGCCATTGCAGCTGTTGTTTAATCATCTCTCTATCAATCTTCCCTACCCTCGCTTCAGATTTTAGTGATATAGATGCTCTTCAATTTATGATGGGGTTACATCTCAATAAACTCACTGTAAATTGAAAATACCATAAATCAAAAATGCATTTACTACACTTAACCTGCCAAATATCATAGCTTAGCCTAGCCTACCTTAAACATGTTCAGAACACTTAGATTAGCCTGTAGTTGAGCAAAGTCATCTAACACAAATCCTATTTTATAATAAAATGTGGACTATCTGGTGTAATTTATTGAATATCATATGTTACATGAAAATTATGATGATTTCACACCACTGTAAAGTCAAACAATAGTTAAGTCAAACCATCATAAGTCAGGGATGGTCTGTATCTAAGAAAAGCAGACCTTTTTGTTGCCCTTGACCCTCAGATTCTTGATAAAGGTGCTTATCAGTCAGATACTTCAGAGCCAAACCTGGTTGCAATAGTTTGCTTGGAAGTGAAGGCATTCACTTTAAACTTAAGCCAATGAGCAGCAACAGTCCTTTCCTATTATGCATCTAGAGTAGCAGCAAAGTTCTGTTTTCAAAAAGGTTACCCTACACTTAGAAATAACTCATTGATAAAATTTCATTTTTCTAAAGACTAATGGAATACCCTTTAGCAGAAAGCTTCTCAGGGCTTTCAAATTTTAAAAAGTGTAACATTTCCCTTACAAGGTCCCTGATGACTCAAAAACAGATACTGCATAACAAAACAACAGACCCTAATTCGAACTCTGGCCAATGCTACCCTTTTAAGCCCTATGACTTAGTTAGCTTCCCCAGACATTCAACAACTAAGAGTCTACTAAATCACTGGAGACCCTAAGGCAGGCTTCTCTTCAATTTTCTCCAAATATGAACAGTGAAAACCTATTTTGCAGACATGCTAAATATGACTATAATGTAAATTGATTGTATTAATGCTAAATATTGCCTTCTGTGTGTGAAGATGAGACCAAGTTCTATGAATATACTGTATATCATAGTTAGGGTTTAGGTGAGGAAAATATCTTTGTCTAGGACTGGTGTTTATTTGTTTAAAAATAATTAGAGAATTGTTTTGAGCTGTGGTAGCATATTGAATTGTGAAAGGTGAGCATAGATTGAATCCTATGGGGAAAGAGCAGGCAATATATTCAGTATCATTTATCATTTCTTATTCTAGTCTTTGTCATATATTTTGTGTGTGCCCATACAGATACAAGTTGGCAAATTCTTAGGATATTTGCATGTTGACATTTTGTCAGCAAAATGAAAAATGAAAAGAATTTTGTAGTAAATGTCAGCAATGCAAAACTTAGTGACATTCTATAAAATTGGGCCAAGCATGATTAGAAAAAAGTATTTTAAAGAATGGTGGAAGTGGAGACTTCTAGGCTCAGAGTTGCTGGATGCTACATGCTGGGCGGAAAATAAAAGTTATACTTACAGGCAAAAAGCTGACCACCTAAAGGTCAATGAAACACTTAAGGCCATAACATTGGCTACATGAAAGAATTAGATCTAAATCGAATTGATTTTACATTTAATGCCCTGGACACTTTAGAAAATACTTTTTTCTGCCCAAGTATGTATGGAGGGGGCTCTGGATTTAGCAGATTGATTCTCCTGATTTGAGAGACGTGAGGTTCCAGAAGTGGTTCAATTATGTATGGAAACTAATGACTCTGAAGCAAATTATCTAATCAATATTCTATTATCCAATAGCCCTTTTACTTACATTGGGCCTAGAATGCAACAATTTCTCCTGTGTTAGTCATGTCTTCTGTATTTAATGATAAATTCTCTGCCAAGTGAAGTCCAGCCAGGCCAGACCTTTTTCCTTTCTACAAATTCAAAGGAAAATTCCCTGAAAACATTTGGATAGAATGAAAAGAGGAAATTGATGAATCTGTGTAGTAAGGGTGAAAATAAACCTTGTCACATTGATTGGATAAATAATGACCCAGGGTGAGCTTGATGGCTAATACTGATAGAACACTGACAGAGCATTCATATAGACTTTACAAAGTACTTTCAGGTTATTATTATGTTTATTTCTCATAGTAACATGCCAAATAAGGGGAGGCACTGTCATTATTTTAACACTGTCCTGGCTATCAATTTTGCTTTATGGATATGGGTAGTAGACAGTGAAATGATCTGTCCAGCTGCACACAGGCAGTGAGTGATGGGGCCTGAGCTGAACTGAGTTTTCTGAATCATGTATTTGCGCTACTTCTACCATCCCAGAGTTACAACAAAATTTCTGCAAAGATAAGCCCCTGAAAAATATATACTTCTGTCCTGTCCCCGTGCATTTACCAGTCATTCACTGTGGAAAGTTCTTGCATTGTCAGTAGAGGAGAAGGCATTGGAGTATTCAAAGCTAAGGGCCTTCCTTCAGGGCTTCCTGGGTCTGTCATCCAGTAGCAATTACTTCTCCCATCCCCCACCCCTTCACCTCAAAGTCAATCATTTCTCAGCTTTGTCTCCAGACGATTATCCAAATCAACACGAGCCCGAAGTTTCTAGGACTCAAGCGCCCTGATGTGCGATTCATTGCGCCTAAAATGCTTTTCTCCTGTCCTGACTGAATTCAGAGGTTTTCTTTTCACTTGCTAATTATCCAGGTCCTACAAACTGTGGATGTGATTAACTGCAATAGGTTCATTGTGATGAAATTCCACTAGCTTTATGAGAAACAATTGTAAGTTCTGTTGGAATTCATTACAATAGACACTCATATAAAGGATCCTCCTAAGATTCCCCAGAACATGTTTATTTTATACGCGGTTCCTATTATTAGAACTATTCCTTCATGACGGCCAGAGGTTCATTTTTAAAATTAGATCCTCCCCACAACACACATGTGTGTCCACATGCCCACGTGCACACATACACACACACACACACACACACTTGCACATCCCCAATGCACAGGATTATGAGTAGGACTTTGAGAAAAAGATTCATGCAGAAGTAAATGGATGGATTCAGGTGGCAGGTACCACAAGTAAGATTCATCAAGGGTGAGGCACCTTTAACTAAATCTCTTACTTCTCTTTATGGCAAGTTTAATTTCTTCACCCCACATTATCCCCATTTTTCTTCAACATCACCCTTTCTCCAAATTTTCTATCCATCTGTCTATTCTTCACATGTTTTCTTTCACCACTTTGATCCTCACTGGAATAAATAGTGCAAAAAATATTTAGAACAATTTGAAAAGAGAGGAAATATAGTGAAATTTCTTTCCACTGCTACAACGTAACTATTTTTGTGTTTATGGACTTTTTTCTAGCATTGGTCTAAAAACAGCCATATCTTTATGAAGTTATAAGCCTACCACACATACACTTTTATATTCTGCATTTTTCACACAATATGTACTATAAACATGTCTTCTTGGTCTTTGTAATTGTCATTTTAATGACCATACTCCATTGGGTTGATATATCATAACTTGCTAAACTCCATCATAAAACATTTAAATTGTTTCCAATTTTTTATTGTTGTAAATAATACTACAGAGAATATATTCATGAATAAAGGCTGGGTGTGTTTTAGATTTTTTCCTTAGGATGAATTCACAACCTTCAGATATCTCAGGTTCCAAAAATTAAAGAGCAGTTTACTGCCTCAAACAGGTAATTTAAACAAGTGAAGCGGGCCAATAAATATGGGGAAATGAAGCAGCTCTTAGCTCTGACAACATTCCTCAAATCTACAGCCCTGGCTACCAATCTTGCTGCCTCCATCTGTCCACAGATCTATTTGTCCATACATCTGTCCATCGGTCAGCCAATCCTAGCTTGGCACTGTGATCAATGACTAATATAGAATTCACATTTTCACAAAGTGTTATGCTATTTAGTGAAACCCTTGAATTGTTATGTTATTATAGTCATGCATCAGGTAATGACATTTGGGTCAATGATGGGCTACACATACAGCAGTGGTCCCATAAGGCTATACTACCATATTTTTACTGTACCTCTTCTATGTTTAGATACGCTTGGCTATACAAAGACTTACCATTGTGTTGCAACTGCCTAGAGTATTCAGTACAGTAGCATGCTGTACAGGTTTGTAGCCTAGAAGCAATAGGATACACCATATAGCTTAGGTGTATAGTGCGCTACATCATCTATAAGTTTGGTGTAAGTACACTCTACAATGTTCTACAAAAAAAAAAGTCACCTAATGATGCATTTCTCAGAAAGTATGCCTGTCGTTAAGCGACGTATTACTGTATACACACACATATGTATGTGTATATGTATGCATTTGTGTATACATAGGCATAAATATATGCTAGATCATATAGTCTAGGTGTATAGCAGTCTATACCACCTAGGTTTGCGTAGGTAAACTCTATGAAGTCCGTACAAAGACAAAATCGCCCAGCAAGGCATCTCAGAACTTATCCCCATCATTAAGCAGCACATGATTGTATTTAATTTGTATAATTGCCGATGCCAAGTGCGGACATTGAAAGAGAAGTGAGGGGATGAAGTTGCTGCTGGAGGGGTCTAGGCAATTTCATAGAGAAAATAAAGCTTGTGGTAAATTTTAAAGAATGGGCTGGGGTTGGGTTTGAATAAAGTGAAAATATCACCTCATTCTAATATTTGGTACACTTCTCACTGCCCTTTATTGCCAATCTTGAGATTCCAGAAATTTTTTTATACCTTTAACCTGTTAAAAGAAACACTTTAGACAAATTAAATGTAATAGAATTTAACTGGGCAAAGAATGATTCACAATTGGGCAGTCCCCAAAGCCAGCATAGGTTCAGGGAGACTCCAGGGCTGCCACATGGTCAGATAACATTTATGGACAGAAAAAGGAACGTGACATACTGGAAACTGAAGTGAGATACAGAAACAGCTGGATTGGATACAGCTTGGAGTTTGACTTATTGAACAGGGTTTAAACAGTTGGCAGCCTGTGATTGGCAAAATCTCGGCTGTTGTGATTGGCTGAGACTTGGCTACTTGTTACAAGAGTAGGTTACAGTCTGTTTACACATCCAGTTAAGTTACAGTTCACTATGAAGAAACTTAAATACGTCAGGAAGCAGCTTTAGGCTAAACGTAATTTAACAAACCCCAAAATTCTCTGACTATCCGGGTTAAAATGTATCAAGGCCTCTTAACCAATGAGAATCTGCATGCTTTCGTGTCTTTCCTTAAGATTAAAAATCAACTCTGAGCAAAGTGTGAGGATCTGGGCTTTTGATTAGATTAGGGGATAGTCGAAAAGGAATACGGAAGTGCTCTGTTCCCTGAGACGTTTAAAATCCATTCAAAAAATCTCCTGGTCTTCAGTATATGGAGAAAACCAGGCTTGAGCAGGAAAATGGTATTACTATGGACTTTCCCCGTAAAGATCTTTGCCTGAGATCCAGTCTGCCAGCAGGTACTCTAAAATGCAGCTTTAAACTTCTACAGTAACCAGAGAACAGGAGCATGTTTCTAATAAATTCAAGCATTAGAACAATGGTTTTATAAAGTAATTTAAAATTACTTGGAGCACTGTAACCTCATGAGTAATACCAAAGGCCTTACTCAAATGAGACAGTCAACAAAGATCACCGATTTCCTTTCTAACAAAGAATGGCCGTTTCTCCCACCCCTTCAAGTCTCATTCATGGAGTTTTCTCTTTAAATAGGAGATACATTTCAAGGTTTCAGAGTATTTTCTCTAAAAGCGTCAATTTCTTTTCTTTCACTCTTCCGCCTTTTTCTGCTTAAAGCCTTTGATACTTCTTGCCTGCAACTTTAATTATTTAATTTTTTCACTGCATTATTTAAAGAAAAAGATGGTTTTGAGGCTGCAGTATGTATGAAGTAAGTATGACTCTATGCAAAATTGAAGAAACTGTGTTAACACTGCACAGCAGTGGATAATTTAGAAGATGTTTTGCAATCTCTATTCCTCTTTTATCTTAAAATAGCCTCTGCAAATATGGACTAAATGACCATTTTGTTTAACTATGTCTGGTAAATATCAATGAAGAAAAGACCTTCAGGAGCTTGAAGAAAGGCAACACATGTGAAGGAATATAATTTTTTGTTAAAAGCATTTAGAAATGGGTCAAAGCAAAGACAAGACTAGAAATGCTTATCACAGCATTTAAATACAGAATTTTCTTTGGATCTTCCTAACAACATAAAAATAAAATGGAATAGCAGTTCAAGTGGAACACAAGCACAATTTGTAAAAATGCACAATTCTCTTACACTCGTGACACATTCTTCAAACGAAATTTTAATTACCTCAAAGGTAGAGATACATGTACTTAAAAATAAAAAGCTTTTTTTCTGATTGGATCAGTATAAGTTTATTATAGAAAATAGTAATGTGAATAAACATGTTTTATAATCTCCCCAAACACTTCTAACCTTTAATAACCATCTTGGCACATTTTTTAAATTCTCTCTCCTTCTCTCTTTGTCTATATTAGACAAATGTTATATATGTATATATCTAAAATAAAAATATAAAATATATACATCCACATGCATACATACAATACACATATGCACACATATGTAAATACATACACATACTAATGTAGTTTTATTCTTAAATATGTCTTTTCATGGCTGCAAAAAAGTCTATCATATGAATGTACTATACACACATTCATGTGCATTAGATATATACACAGACACACATAACTTAACATCAGATATGTTCTGAGAAATATGGATGCATTTTGGTGGTTTTGTTGTGTGAATAGCAAGTGTACTTACACAAATATAGATGATATAGCCTGCTACACACCATGGCCTATTGCTCCTAGACCACAAGGCTGTACAGCATGTTATTGTACTGGATACTGTAGGCAATTGTAACACAATGGTAAGTATTTGTGTACGTAAACACATCTAAACATTGAAAAGGTAATGCATTGAACTACAGTGTTCCCAAGGCTACAATAGCTAGGCAATAGGAATTTTTCAGTTCCATTATAATCTTATGGGATCACTGTTGTATATATGTTCTGTTGTTCACCGAAACATCGTTATATAGTGCATGACTGTAAAACCATCATTCCAGTATTGAAAATATAAGCAGCTTCCAATTTTGGGAGTGTATTACAGATAATGCTGATCAACAGCTGTACAGAGGCATACCTTTTTAATCATAAGATAGCAGAGTTAAATTATTTTCACAGAGCAAAAGTCACAAAGTCCCAACATGACTCAATAGGTTTTCTAAAATTACTTTGTATGGCTTCTGAGATAATCTGAATCTACATGAAAATCATATTAATGTTAAAAAATGATAATGAAGGTGTATCACATAGTATTAACACCATGGACCCTGAAATAACACTGCCTACATTCTGATTCCAGATTTACTGCTTGTTGTATGATCTTGGATAAATTCCTTAAATATTTTTCTGTCTGTATCTTAATTTGTAAAATGAGCATAATTCTAGAACCTACTTCATACATCTATTGTGAAGATTTGAAAAAATTACAGAAAGGGATTTAGCATGTTAATTTGTGTAATAATTTTGTAATAAATTAGCAGTAAATGAATGTTTTTTTTTATCAATATCTTAGTCTGTGAAATATTGTACACCAAAATACCTCTGAACACCATTAAGTGGGAAGTGTTACTTTACTTTCTCCCTGCAAATATTTTAAAGATTTTTAAATTGGATCACGCATCAAAAAAGAACAACCCAATATTCAAATAACCTATTTAATGATTGTGTTAATGTACTATCTCTATCATTTATCTACTTTTTTATGTTACACCACAAATACGATACACCTGTTGCACAGTATATGCAGAGACAATGGTACTGAGTCACCCTCTATAGATCATGCCTTCTGATTTGCCCAGATTTACATGCATATGTTCTTTTCTTGTGGTACATATTGAGAATTTTCCTAGGTGGGCTATGGATCCAAGACACAAGAGTTTGTTCAGGCTGTTCAAAGAAGTTATATAGATGAGTAGTCCTGCTCTGTCTTTGTGACTTGATTCATTTTGGAAGTTCTTTCTGGAATCTGGGTGGCTGACTGTGGCCAAGCATTAGAGTGATATTCAGCGGCTTCCTTAGGAAAGCTAACTGGTTAGAGCAATTTTAACAATAGGGCATTTGGATATTTAACATACTGCAGAAGTTAGGAGTTTCATAGGGTTCTTCCCACTGCCTGAAACTTACTTTGACCTCCACATCATCATTTGGTGATGGATCTTCAAAATTCAACTCAAGATATCTGCTCTGGCAAAAAGCATTTCCCAAAGCTTATACCTCCCTTGCCCATAATGGTCTCAAACTGCACTGTAGCCAATTCTATGCTTTTCTTGCCTGCCTCCTCCTTCATTTACCTACACAGACACACACACACACACACACACACACACACACACACACTCACACAAAGATACCAAACTTAAAACTTCCAAAGACAAATACCATGTCCAAATCTATTTACTATCCTAAGCAACAAGCATGTGTTAAGTACTTAATATCCTATTGAATGGCTAATTCTGTAGTCTTCTATTTCTGGTATAGACGGATGGGATGGTTCATATCACTTCAATTTCAGGAGATGTGCTTATAAATTAGTAATATGGACAGGAATTAAAAATCATGACTCTTCCGAGGTATTTATGAATGAAATGATATATTTAGGATATGCCTCAATATAATCCAGTTTCTTTGCTGGGGAATAGCAGAAATTGTAGGTATCAATGAAAAAAAACTGACCATATATTGACACTTGTTGAAGATAGGTAATGAATAAGAGGGAGTTAAATATACTATTCTCATCACATTTCTGTATATTTGAAAATTTTCATAATACAAAGTACATGCACAATCACAAAACATAAAACAAAAAAGCACAACCTAAGAACACTGACTTTATAATGCTAGTATCCTAGAGAAGGGTGTGCATGATAGATTTTTTATTTTTACAGCATGCCTGTTATGTCTGGGGGGATATGATTTGAAACAGGCTCCATGTATAGTTTGTTCTGCTATGAAAGGCTAACTACTAGTGTACTTCAGCCAAAACTGGTGGGATTACAAGAGCTAGGTGGATAAAAGTCTTCTTTATACAAGGACCCAAAGGCAGACATTGAACCAAAAATAAGAAGAAAGAGAAACAAACTATGGGCTTCAGAAAGAAAAAGAAACAAGCTATAAGCTTCAAAGTTTTAAAATCTAGCCAATAAAACTCATCTGCAAAGTCCTGGGAGATGGCCTCATGATTGAGGTGGGAGAGTATATGTTTATGTTGGCTGTTTCATTCCCTTAACACACCTTAGACATTTCTAATTAATCCCTTTGGAGCTGTGGTGGCTGGAACTCACAGCTCACAGTCTTGTCCCATGCCAGCCAAATGTAATCTTAAGACATTGCACCTACATGTTAAGTGACATTATTGCCCTTCAGATTTAAGAATAACTGCTTGAATAGGCCCAGAATTCTCAATCTTGGCTGCACATTAAAATCAATTCAATCAGAAAGCAGGAATGGGGTGCAGACATTTTTTTAAAAAAAGTTTCCTTAGATGATTCTATCCCAGCCACAGAAAGATGCCATGAGTATTGAGAAATGAAAAGAGGACATCTTGCAATGGGTCACTGTGGTGGATGTTGTGGTGTGCTGGCCACATCGTCCCCCTCCACCCTTTCAGGACCAAGGCAAGTATTCTCTGAGTTTCCTTTCCAAGACCATTGGCTACTGTAGGCTACTTCACACCTGAATCCCTTCTGGGAATCGCCACAGTCCAAAAAAAGCTGCCTCACTCAAGGTTGTACACCACTCATCCAGGTGAGGTCCACATCCAATGACTGCACAGGTAAAAATGCCCAGCCTCCTTGCTTCAATTTGGAACACCTGCAAAGGGCTATCCCTGTTTCAGAGTTCCCCAGGGGATCAGCTAAACATCTTTTGCCACTGCATCATAAGTCAGTTCTCCCTCTGCCCAATACTTCTTGGAAGAGTCTCTGCTTTCCAACCCTTTCCAACTTACAGATGTGATTCTCTGGGGTGCTCTCAGTAAACCAGCTGCCTGGAAATCTCTATCTCAGGGGCTGTTTCCTAGGGAAACTCACCTAAAATAATCACAGAGCCTTTGACCGGATGCTGCTTAGCTTTAGTGCTTACCCACCTGCATTTTTCAAGTGGGCAAAAGAAACCTCAGTATTTGCTTTGCTAAGAGTGATTATTCACAGTAAACTCATAACTAGACCAGAGATGCTTTCCCCAAAAATGTCATCATTTCTACTAGTGGTAAAAGATGGAAAACTGGAGGCTCTCACCCATAATTAATTAATGCATCCAAAACATTTTAAGTATGAGGAATATTTATCTTCATTTTCCAAATCAGTTAAAGTAATTTTCAATAATCATGAATGTTATTTTTCTCAGATGTCACCAGAATCACTGTGTGATATCTGGGTATTCTTTGGACTGTTCAACTTCCTTTTCCTCCAGTGGGTATCCCTTAAGGCTCCCTGATGTTGCTTTGTTGTTTTTCCAAACTGCCTCACTTCCTGAATTTCTTTGCCTCATGGACAATGCAGGCAAAGACTGACAGAGGCGTCTACTAGAAGGCTTGTCAGGAGTAGGTCTTTTGGTTCATGGCAACCTAAAGAGTTAGCCATAGGGGAGTGTAGAGGCTACGTGTGTCAATCTGCTAGACTGAGACTTTGTAACATCTATCGATGTACAAGTCAAGAGGTTATATTAATATATTAGAGGTAAGGTACGTGGGCAGGGTGAGAAGTGTATTGGGGAATCCAAGAATTAATGTCTCTGTCCCTGCTCTCTGGTGACTAAAATCTACATGGAGCAAAGCACAGCTGGCTTGGTTGGCTTGGTGGTGGCTCTCTTCACAAGTTTATGAAACCCAAAAGCTTGTCATTTTCTTTACTTTGATGAATGACTTTCAATTTGTACCCAGTCACAGAGCAAACAGAACTGTGACTTGTGTTTTACAATTTGGGTAGGTAACTTAATTTACTCTAGACCCTCACTAGTCAATGTGTGATTTATGAAACAGCATTGCTGACATCACCTGAGAGCTTGTCAGAAATGTACAATTTTGGCCCCCAGCCTTAATCCGGGTCTGCTAAATGAGAATGTGCTTTTTAATGAGATAATTCTGTATTTCTAGAAGGCCCTCCAGGTAAAATTGATGCCACTGGTCCACAGAACACATTTTGGGTAGCAAGGCTCTGGAGAGTCTTACCATATTTTTAGTAGTTGCAGTTTTTACCCTTATAGGAAGCTGAGTCATGGGTGTGTCCTCCTATGTCCCTCAGCGCCGACTTTCAGGCCCCACCCATTGTGATAACAAGCCAAATGAAAGAGAATTAGACAAGAAGCAGCATCCAAGGGACGATAGATGGGGGCTGTTCCCAAAGAAATGAAGAGAGTCCTTGTCTTACGGGTGGAACTATGGTCACATGTAAGGGATGTAGCTTAAAGCCCAGCTCTGGGAAATGGCTAATTACCTGGCAAAGAAAACTCACCAAGTGGCAGCTTTCACATGGAGGAGAATGTTGTCCAGACAGAGAATGGCATCTCCACCAGCTCTGTCCAGAGGCAGCAGAAAGAAAAGCCTTAGAGAAAATTGCACCAGTAAGGACATTCCTTAAATTTTGAAAATATGGGGGAAAGACATTGCCTGTGTGACAGGAGACTTGAACACTAGGTCTCGCTCAGTTACCAACCAGATATAAGTGCTGATAAGTTAATTGTCCTCTATGGGTTTCACTTACCTCATCTGTAACGTGACGGTGTTTCTGAGATCTCTCATAGTTCTTAGCAGCTAAGAACTCAGATGCCCTAGAATTGGCTGCAAAAACTGCTCTTGCCACAAGAGGGAGTTCTCTTTCTGAAATCACAGAAACTCTACACAGTCTTCATGAAAGGATGTAGGCAAACAATAACATTTGAGCACCCGGAACTATTAATAAATGGTCTTTCATAAATAAATAAAACATATTAAAAGGTTTATTAATATTTTTAAACTTAGATTAAATTGTGACTAATTCTTTGCTTGAACAAAGCAAGGAAGGAGACTATTGAGAAAGACTGATAGAGCAGACAACAAAAGCATAGACTGAGAGTCCATAAATATAACAAAGGAGGGTCCTAACTTTCTGCTTCACCTTCGTTAGGAATTCTACACCTGTTCAGTGCTTCTTTCCTTCTTTGCAAATCCTGGGGGTGACCTGGCCATGTGGTAGAGTTTTCTATGTCTGAGAATAAATATGGGACTCAAGATGTGTCTAACTGACAACAAATAATTCTGGCAGAGAATAAACTGGTGCATAAGGTGGTGGCAGGCACCGTTAATAGATTCCAAACATCTGCACAGAAAGAAAAACATTCCATCAAGATTCAACATATTGCCTCTCCCAGATGTTTTGCAAAAACTGCTAGGTGTCATGTAAGTGCAACACTGAGCTGAGGAGCTAAGACTTTCCTCCATTTGTCCTGGATCACCCAGACCTCTCCTACTGTAACCCATCTCACCTTCATTCTTTCTCTCTCTTTCTATGTTGTTAAAAGGAGTTTTCCAGGCTTAGGGGGGTTGGCCTGCCTCCAAGAGGTAGAGGACAGAAAATAGGATGTGAAATATGAGCTAAGTCTTGGAGAAGAAGAAGTACTGGAGACTTTTCATGGGCAATGTAGCAGTGGGCTTCAAATGGCATCTCTCTTCCCTGCCCCTGACTGGAGAGTGTGCCTCAGAGAATTGTGCCATTGAAGATCTACAAGGAGCTCTCAAGGCCATCTTGTCCAATATTTCCCAAAGTGGAGAGTCTTCCCTTCATAGAATAAGTTATTATGTCACTCACGCGCGGACATAGGAGCAACACTGAATCACAGAGAGAGAAAGATATTCCTTCTAATTTCTTCTAATCTCTCCTAATGGCCTCAAGGAAGATGCCTCATTCTTACCCTGAAATGTCTCTAAATCCCCTGTAACAGTTGTCAATTTCTCTTTTTTGACAAAAAAGGAGCAGTCTTCAAAAAAAATCAGAGCTTTCATCAGGCAACACTATCTAGCTAGAGTATAATGGTAGTATTTGATTTTTTATATTGATTTTCATGGCCATGTGCTATTTATAACAATGATATTGGTTTTTCCATACATAGTAACATCAAATTTGCTTTTTAAGTAAAAAAAGGAATTGACTTAAAGAAAAATGTGTAAGCAGTAGTACAGGTGGTACACAGATAAGTCAAAAAATGCGCAGATGGTACCAGCAGATACAGTGATTGACAATAAACACATAGCTCTATCTTCTGACTCCATGGTAAGTTCTTTCTCATGTTGTGTTTCTGGTTCTATGATGGGATTGATCACTAATGAGTTGCTTTAGTTAGAGTGACATAGAGAAACAGATATGGCCTAATTTCCTTTCAACTAGTCAAGTTTTTATTTCATTACATTTATTAAATAACTCGTATTGCTCCTTAGAGACAAATAGGGAAAGCGGGGAAAATTCCTTTTGTGCCAAACAATACAGTTCTATGTTAGATCCCATTGCGGCCCACAGGCAAAATCCCATAGCTGCCAATGCCATTTCAAAGAGGTTCTCTATTTCCACATCCCTGTAGCTTAGAGTTAATAGTACTTGGTTTACCTAATTACAACAAATTCTTTCCAATAATAATCCTTACAACTAGTGCTTTCTCTGGCCCTGAGCCAGTTACTCAATAAAGCAAAGACCTAACTGTTATTTCCTTTAGTTGGGAAACCCTTTTTCTATTACGTTGGATATTTGTTATAACTTTATTTGTATGTTTGTCATTGATGAGTACAGTCATACTCCTTGAATTATGTGAGCTCCATGAAGGCAGGGGGTTCATCTGTTTTCTTCACTGCTGTATTTTCAATGCTTGGAATAGCGCCTGCTCTTCAATAAATGTTTGTTGATAAGCAGACAGATTAATTAACGGCACTGGTGGGAACACGTCTTGATTTGGGGCAATCGCTTGTTTATGTAAAGCCAACTGGAACATCTGTTCTGTGTAGGTGCACATCACAGAAGCAGCTTTTATCTTAAAGAGGGAGATAAAGAGCATACCAGTGATGGAAGTTATGCTCAGCTTGGGAAATCGCAGATTTTAAAGAGTGCCAGAGGTTATCTACTCTCTGTTGAACAGTGGAACCATCCCAGCTGGAAAAATGCCTAATAATTGCCCAGGGTCCTCAAGAAAGTAGATGGTTTGACAACTCATTGTGCCTTGCCAACAGGTAATTTTTCTCCTGGGGAAATAACACAGGGTTTTCAAGGCCTCCGGAGGTTATTGTGACTTTTGGTTTTATTTTAACTAAACATTCAATTGGTTTGATGCACACTTTGGATATCGTGTCACCCACAAAAACAGTTCACTTTACTTCAGTGGAAAATATAAAATCAACAGGATCATTCAGGATTACAGATAGAATTGTTGGTTTAGAAGAGACTGGTCCCTTGAGTTTCACCTGTAGCCACAACACTTCATTTTCTTAACAGATATTTATGTGATAGGAAGCACTGGGAATACAATGCATATTCCCTACGCTCAGAGTGTAATCGCAGGCAAATGGGGAAGACAGACAGGCAAGCTAGTAGCTACAATTCATATGTGTCGTGGGCCCTGTAAGAGAAGGGGGTGCATGTTGCTAGTGGAGCAGGTAGCAGGGGTAGGAGTAACCCAGTCTTTATGGGAGGTGAGGGTAGGAGGGCCAGGGAGCTCTTCTGAGAAGAGGTTACTAATCTAAAGTTACTAAGTCCTTGTAGGACTTTGGTAAAGATTAGTAAAACGTCCACCAAAAGGGAAGAACATGCTTCTATTACACAGGTCTCATATTTTTCCATTCTCAGGGATGACTTCTGATTTGCTATGCTGTCTGTGCAGTCTTGATGTATCTTTACGCTAGGAAGAGAAGGTGGCCACGACTCCAGCCATAACTACCTGAGAATGCCAGCTGACACGCTGCTTCCAGGCTAAGAGGGTGATAGTACCTTCTCTGTTGTTCCTATAAAACCATCTGCAAACCAAAAGTGAAGTTTAGCCAGGACCCTGGGGTTGCCCTTGGGCTGGGTGTCTGGATGATAAGTGGAAAACTTGCAAATGTCCCACATCTTTAGATAGTGTAAAAGCTAATGCTGCTGTTTATGGCCTGCACAGTGCGCAGCAACGTTCAGTTTTTAGAGTGCACATATTTTTAAAACCTGGTTCTTGTCCTCAGATGATAATAGAAAAGAAATCTTTTTTTTTCCTTTCTTTTTTTTGAAATCATAAGCTGTCTTTGGACAAAAAAAAAAATCACAAATGTCTCTGGCTGGCAGGCAGGCAGAGGGGAAGGGTGAGTGACAATGACTAAAAGGCCTTCTGAGTTTTCCTAAGAGACTCTCAAAAGATGCTATCCATTCTCTTTTAGAAGTAAACAGGACAGCAGATTTTAATTTTTTTAAAAGCTTGCTGATTATTGAACAATTTATAAGAAAAATCATAAAGTTGTTATTTTCCTTAGATTTATTTATTTGGTGGCTCAAATGGGGCTTGAACCCATGACAAGGTTTATTTGAAAAAATACCTTTTATACTGAAACTAAGACTCACAAGAAATTGTAAAAATAGTACAAAGTGTCCTTGTATACCATTCACTTAGCTTCCCTCAATGATATCATTTTCATAACCATAGTACATTGCTAAAACCAATTTTCCTTAGGTTTTGATGTGTTAAATTTCCAAAATTAAGAAATTTTATTTGTTATACGTTTGTTTTTTTTTAAATTTATTAACTCCACAAATATTTAATGAGGATTCATTCTATTGCAAACACTGCGCCAGGCCCTAGTGATTGTAAGTTAATTAAACGTGGTTCATTCCCTTAAGGAACTCATAATCCAGTGAGGGAAATTGACCAGGACAGTGTGAAAGGTCCTAGGACACAGAAACATGTACTATTTAGAGATTAGAGGAGAGGCATCTCTATCAGATTGTTTGTCCAGGAAGGCTCCTCAAAGACAAGGCTGATTGAAATTGTAAGGGATAAATAATCTTTAATTACCCCCAAGGGATCAGAGAATATTTGAGGCAGAGGGACTGCCTGTGCTAAGCCCCAGCTATATAAAATAGCAGGATTCATTTAGAGACAGAAACTAAACCAATTAGGATGGATCAAAGAGCATGTATGTGCTTCGGGCAGGTGGATGAGAGTAAGGGAAGGAAGGGGCAGCAGAAAACTCTAGAAAGATAGTGTATTAGGGTTCTCCAAAGAAACAGAGCTCATAGGTCATATATAGAAAGGTACCTGAAAGGAGATTCCTTATGGAAATTGGCTCATGCCATTATGGGGTCTGAGAAGTCTCACAATATGCTGTCTGCAAGCAGGAGAAACTAGGGAAGTCGCTGGTATAGCTCAGGTCAAGTCCAAAGGCCTGTATGTTAGTCCATTTCCCTTGCTATAAAGGAATACCTGAGGCTGGGTCATTTCAAAGAAAAGAGGTTTATTTGGCTCATGGTTCCACAGGCGCCAGTCAGTATCTGCTTCTGGTGAGGGCTTCAGGGAGCTTCCGATCAAAGTGGAAGGCAAAAGGGGAGCAGGCATTTCAAAAGGAGAGAGAAGGAGCAAGAGAGAGAGGAGGGGGTACCCATGCTCTTTGAAACAATCAGCCCCCATGTGAACTAATAGAGCAAGAACTCACTCATTATGTTGGGGAGGGCACTTAAGCCATTCATAAGAGATCTGCTCCCATGACCTAAACACCTGCTACTCAGCCCCACCTCCAACACTGGAGATCAGATTTCAGCATGAGATGTGGAAGGGACAAACATCCAAATTATATCAGCCTGGAAACCAGGGGAGCATATGATGTAACTCTCATTCTTAGGCTGTTGGTGTAAGTTCAGGAGTCCAAAGGCTGGAGAACCTGCAGTTCTGATGTCCCAGAGCAGAAGAAGACTGGTGCCCCAGCTCCAGAGGAGAGAGCAAACTCTCCTCTTCTCTGCCTTTTTGTTCCATCTGTGTCCTCAACACATTGGATGGTGCCTACCCACATTCGGTGAGGACAGATCTTCCTTAATCCATTGGATCAAATGCCAATCTCTTCTGAAACACCCTCACAGACATACCCAGAAATAATGCTTTACCAGCTATCTGGGCATCCCTTAGCCCAGCCAAGTTGACAACTAAAATTAACCATCCCAGGCCGTCAGGAGGGTGGGGTGGGAAGGTCAGGAAAGGTCTGCTTGCTAAACTACTACCCTGTAATATTAACCTAGAATTCAGGGAGAGCCATTGGTGGGCTTTGAGAAGAGAAGTAATATCATTACATTTGCATTTTAGAATGATTGCTCTGGCAGCATTGTGGAGGATGCATTGTGAAAGAAATCTAAAACAGAGAAATGGGAGTTAGGAGTCCTCATTCCACGCTAGGCAGAGTAAGAAGGGAGGAGAAGGATAAGGCCAGAGGCAGAGGGAAAGAGAGGAGGCAGAAGCCACGGAATTCAGTGCAGTGATGGGGGAGGGTGGGGGCTGTGCAAGAGCAAAAGGGCTGGCTTTTAGGTTTCTGGATCCGACCAGATGGGTGGCATTAATGGAGTTGGAAAAAAGGGAGATTGGAGAGGAATTTAAGTTTTGGAAATCTCTTTTTTTGGAGACAGAGTCTTGCTCTGTTGCCTGGGCTAGAGTGCCGTGGCGTCAGCCTAGCTCACAGCAACCTCAAACTCCTGGACTCACGCGATCCTCCTGCCTCAGCCTCCTGAGTAGCTGGGACTACAGGCATGTGCCACCATGCCCGGCTAATTTTTTTCTAGATATTTTTAGCTATCCGGCTAATTTCTTTCTATTTTTAATAGAGACCAGGTCTCTCTCTTGCTCAGACTGGTCTTGAACTCCTGACCTCGAGCCATCCTCCCACCTCGGCCTCCCAGAGTGCTAGGATTACAGGTGTGAGCCACCAGCCTAGTTTTGAAAATCTTAAACTGAGTGGAAATATCCAGTTGACAAGTATATCTAAGGCTAATAACAGTGATAAAAGATTGCTAAATTATTACAGTTATACCTGCAAGTACCTGACGACACCTGCAAATTGGTTTGCGGTGAAATAATCGAGCTAAAATGCGTTCCCATCTTTCAATCCATTCAGTTTGTTTGATAATGATATCCAGTCGGTAATTATATATCTTGGACGGATATTAGTGATACAGTATTATAACTTGTTGTTGTTTACACGTTTAAGCACCGGTGAGGACTGCAGAGTGGTTTGAGGAGAGACAATCAAGTAGAAGTGAGTCCTCATCTTTCGATTCATTCTGTTCCTTTGACAATAGTATCTTTCCCACAAAACAACAGAGTGGTGGCAATCGCCTTTGCTCCCCCCAGAGTATGACTCCGAATGAATACGTGACTGCTCCGTTGGTTTCCTATGTCATTGAAAGTTCTTCCTACCTTAATCTCTTTCCCCTTGCTGGCTGACTTTCCGTCTTTATGAACCTTATACCCATTTATTTTCTCTTCTTCCTTATTCTCGGAGGTTTGACAGCAGCCATTTAAGGTGATGTGGCAATCCACTTAATTGACTCAATGGACCCTTATTTCACAAAAGTCAGAATAGCAGGGCATACTCAGGCACCCAGCATGCCCCACAGGGAAGAGGGAGATAGTGTCACCCAGAGGAAAAGCTGTAATTGCCAGCCTGTGGATGCTACAGATTAACACACCAGAAAACAGAAACTTCACATTTCTGGGCTCGGTTTTCTCACCTATAGATGGGAATACAATATTCATATTTGTTCAACATTGTCAGCTTTATGAAGTTACTGAGATATTACGTGGTATCTCTGCCCCAATAACAGAATATGATAAATAGTAGTTTTTTTAAAAAAGAGCACTCTTAAAGAAGCTAAGAATTAACAAAGTTTTCAACTGAATTTTGGTTAAGGATTTTGGAAAATAAAACTCCTTATGTTGTTACTGTTAAATAAGGAAACAGGAAAAAAAAAAAAACCCTGGCAAAGTACATCAGACATTAATTCACTCTTTTGTTTATTACACAAACACAGGGTGGCTGGTGATATGACAGCAAAATAAAGAGCTTCCTTTCCTGGAGCTTAAGTACTGAGGATGTAAGGTGTTGAAGAGACATATCCACCTTGCTGGAGACGTATACACCATGCACTGCGGAGGTGAGCACCATCATTTAGTCATTTCCATCTTCGCAAACACCCACGACTCCCAGAGCAGTTTCCTACTCCTTGTTTCATTTGTTCGTCACATCATAGGAAGGACAAATATTTTGTAGAAAGGAAAATTGAAGTTCAGAGAAGTCAAACTTAGGCTGCAGCATCCCGCAGACAAGTGGTCTGGTGGTTAAGCACAAGGTTTTGGCAACAGAAACACTAGTGCCCCAAGAAGGATCCCCTAAAGAGATAAAGAAGTTATCACCTGTGGGTTGATACATTGATTACATTTCAAGTAAAACCCAGGCAACAATCAAGCAATGATTTGTAGTTATTTTACTTAAACTAATAAGAAGGATAAAGTACACAAGGAAAGGAATTGCAGGAATAAGGAATAGGGAAGGGGAGGACCCTTTGGGATGGAAAGATGTTGAACTCAAACTTGGTCTCCTCTTGTGAACCTGGAGGGACATTTCTGAGCAAATCCTTTGGAGTGGGGTAGGGCCCCAAATGACCGGATGATGGTCTTCGCGCTCTATTCGCAAGTTCCCTCACTGGTCTGGGAAGCCCCCCTAAGAGAGCTACTGTTTCCATCCCAGGAGTTTTAGATTTGGAAGAGCCTATGTTCCTTCAACACCAGCTTTTTCAGCTCCTAATTGCTAGTACCTGAAAGGGTAAATGAATATTCATTGACCAGCTAGACAAATGAATGAGTTTAATAATATAAAAATCATTTTACATTAAAATTCATCCCTACGCTGCCTATATTATTGCTATGCTGCATATATTATTTCTGCATTTATTTGCAATATTTCTGTCAATAAAATGGTGTTTCACTAGAGCACATCCTCTTTGTTAATAAAAAGGTATTTCTTTATTTTTGGAAAACAAATAGAGCTTGGTGACTGCAGGAGCCTCTTGGTACTGACTAACTGTATGTACGCAACTGCTCATTGAGGTAAATAATGCAACTCCTATAACATGCTGGCTTTGGAACCTTGAGGGCCCATCTTAGTTGGTTTAAAGGTAGAGCAAATAGCTATTGAAACTAAAGCTGACAACCTTTTCTTCTTTTTTAAGAGACAGGGTCTCACTCAGTCACCCAGTGCAGTGGTCCTATCATAGCTCACTGCAGCCTCTAACACCAGGGCTTACGTGATCCTCCTGCCTCAGCCTGCAGAGCAGCTGGGACTACAGGTGTGCGTCACCATATCTAGCTAATTTTTAAATTTTTTTAGAGACAAGATCTTGCTACGTTGCCCAGGCTGGTCTCAAACTCCCAGCCTCAAGCGGTCCTCCTGCCTTAGCCTCCCAAAGTGCTGGGATTACAGAAATGAGCCACCATACAAGGCCTGTCTGAAGTCCAGAACCAGATGTGCTATACCACTGGAATACTAAACTTCCTTAAATTTAATAACTACATTTATTAAATATATATAAGTACATTTCAATTTGATTCAGATAGTTCTGAGTCTTCATACACGCCAAGCCTGATGGAAAAGTTGGCTTTGTTTGGGATGCAATTGAGGAAATTTTTCTGAGGACTATTTGCCGAATGGAAGGTCCTCACACTGAAACCACTTTTACCTTTCTTTGGATCACACAATATTAGCAGAGTGGCTCCCTAGATAACTCTTATCACTGCCTTGCATTTATAAATATACAGTGTATGTTTACTGTTCCTTGTCTTTTGTGCTGATTGAGTTAATAAAAGATAAACACAGAGAAGACATTAAATTGCCCGTAGAATCCCAGTAAGAAGAAGTAAAGGCAATATCTGGGGTCTGCTGTTTTCTCTATAATACATAGCAGTGTCAAAGGAGAAGAAAAAATCTCTTATTACACGTATCTAGGCTCCTTTTCGTTGTTGCAAATATGATCATAATTATGGCTCCATTTCTGTCCTTCCAGGCACCTCTCAGGGAGATGACAATGCATTTTACATAATGTTAGAATAGCTGAAGCCACAGTTTAGCAAAATGATTTTCTCAGGGCACCGAGGCCCACAGTTGAATGAATGGGCAGTGGTGCTGTTGATTTTCTGAAATTGGCCCTTCCCTTCCGGCTGGCAAGTTTCAGGGTGGTTG
Organism: Lepilemur ruficaudatus; assembly: GCA_963574885.1. Classification (NCBI taxonomy): domain Eukaryota; kingdom Metazoa; phylum Chordata; class Mammalia; order Primates; family Lepilemuridae; genus Lepilemur; species Lepilemur ruficaudatus. Next base: position 65,632 of record CAUYRT010064595.1, read on the forward strand.
TTTTCTGGGAGAGACTTATTCATGTGATGAAAGGGTGAGATCATTGGGAAGCCTCCACCCTTCCTACACTCACAATGTTGAGACCTTTTATACCAGCCAAAGCCTGGCCGGGGTGGAGTCCAGCCACCCCTTGAACCAGGAGGCTTGTCTTGAGAAAGTTGATTTCCATGTGCAGAAAGGTGAAGATGGCGTGTGGCGTACTGGCTCAGAGAAGAAAAATTGCAAATGTATAGAATTTTTGAAAAAATGAGAACCTAAGGGGTCACCTAAATCAATCCAATTGTGTGCCAATGGAAAAAAACTTAAAAGTTCTATGAACCAATACCCAACGGTGGAGGAAATAAGATTGCTTTAAAGAGGTTAAGGATTAAATGCAATAATCATACGCTTTACCTGACACAGCACTTTCCCATTTTGGCTCAAATTATACAAGCAAGTTTTCCACTACAATTCTAATTCCCAAATCCTGCTTTTTATATCCCTAGGGAAAAAATAAATTTAAGGGTTAGTATTTTTTTTCTGCTCCTATTTATAATTAATAGTTCCTGATGTATCCCCAATGCATAGAACAGTCCCTGCCAAGTAGTAAGTGATCAATACATGTTTTTGAGTGAAGAAATGTGACTTCCTTAAAACATTGACTCCTTCTTTGTGCTAGGCATTTGAGAGCCACCAAGGTGAATCCACTAGAGTTCTTATTACAAAATGAAGCTGCAGGTTGATAGAAAATATAAAATACTTGTACAAAAAAATTAGCAGAATACAAAGTATAAAATGTCACAATAACTTAGCTTCATGTTTATTTGAACATCGATTATGTGTTAATGTAGTTTATATAGAGTTTATATATTACTAGAACCTTCCAAAAATGACAGGAATTATCATCCTCATTTTCACAGTGAGAAAATTGAGGACTATATAGGCCAAGTATTTGCACTGAAGTCACAGAGCTATACAGAGGTAGAAACAGGATTTGAATAAGTTCTATCATTTGCCAAAGACACTATGCCACCCTTCATAAACTTCTTTGGAGTAAAAGAATGTATTGTCATGATTATTATTAACAGCTAATTCTTATAGCACTTATAGTTTATATACATCAACTTGTTTAACCTGTATAACAGCTCAAATCAGTAGATACTATTGTTATCCCTATTTTACGGACAGGAACAAAAACGAACCAGAATATCTTTATGAAGGTGAAGCGTTTGAACTAAACTTTAAAATGTCAGTAAGATTTGGGTGTTTGGAATGAAATAAGTGTTGAGAACTGTGAAGAGTCTGAGGTTATATCTATGTGACAGCTAACAAGTCAGTCTGCTCCTGTTTCATGAATGCTGGTAGAAGACATAAGACTCCTAAAAACAGAGAACAGTTTATTATTCACTACAAAGCAGTAGCTAGGGTATCAGCATTTTAAAATGCTCATTCCCTGAGTCCTAATCCCAAGGGGCAATTTAGAGAGTTCCAGATGTTACCTGCACATGCAGTGTGTCATGTTAGAGGACAGAAATCCTCAGTTTCGGGAACTCACATCTTTTATAATGGGCAGGAGGTAACTTGGGTCTTGAGGGAGACACAATCCATGTTTTCCAAGACATAGATTGCTATACAAATGTCTTTTAAAAGACAGTTCAGTAGGCCGGGTATGTTGGCTCATGCCTATAATTCCAGGACTTTGGAAGGCTAAGGTGGAAGGTTTGCTTGAGGCCAGGAGGTTAAGGCTGCAGTGAGCTATAATCATGCCACTGTATACCAGCTTGGGTGACAGAGTGAAACCATATATATCAACAAAACAAAACAAAAAACACAAAACCATTCAGAATAAAGAGCAGTCAGTGCTGCTGCTCATGCAGAATCATGAGAAACCCATAGAAAAATGTGTCCCAACAATAGGTTGAGGTATGACAATTCCCAGAGGAAAGACCAACATGACCACAGAGCAGAATAAGGAAAGTATGGAGTATATATGGCAAATAGCAGGCAGTTGAGTGCCTTGAGAAAAGGGTTTAAGAAAAGAAGTTGTCAAAAAATATTTGAGGGCAGACAAAGATGATCTTTAAGTATTTGGGAGAAAAAAAGTTTTGAAAACTTCTCCTTTTGCACTCATCCTTCTACCAGTAATGCCAAAGGATTCACCCTTTTATTGGGAGGTCCAGGCTTCAGTTCACTGACCAGGAAATCCTTCCAAAGATACCTCTCTTTCTTTAGGAAAAAAACTTGCTTCCTCCTTTGAGACAGGAAACAGTTTCACAGGATTTGGGACTGTCCTCTGCTTGATGAAGAGACAATATTCCAGTCATGACCACCTTCTGCTGGATGAGAGTGTGATTGTGAAAAATTGAAATGAGTTTTAGTGGATTACAAACCCAAATATGCTTGCTTCTCTTCCTGGATATGGTAGAGGGGAGACACAATTCAGTTCATAGCAATAGAATTTAATTCTCAATCAACTCCAGAAAATCTTGATCTCCATTATACAGATGAAGCAACTGGCTTAGAGATGTTCAGTGAGCTGTGCAAGGTCATAAAATGGAACAGCGAGAGACTGAAACCAATTTCTGGCTTCAAAGCCCATTTTGTTTTCAACATCACAGGTGGCCTTGCATTGGCCATATCTCCTACGTATTAAGCACTTGCAAAGTCTTAACAGCTTTGTCAAGAACTTTACAACATTATTATTTTTTTAATTCCTTAACAATGAAGGGAAGTATTTTACACTCATTCCACAGGTGAGAAAATGTGGCACAGTGAAATTAAATAACTTGCCAAAGGGCACAGTTAGAAAGTAGAATGGTCAAAAATTTAAATTCAGGTTAATATTATTCCAATGCCAATATTTTTGCTGTGTTTCTGTGCAGTGCATTCTTGAGGTCAGTAAATTACTCACTAGTCAATAATTTAATTGGAATGCATTGTAAACCAGTGTGCTTCAAACTTTCTGAAAACATGGAAATTTTCAGAGGTGGGAAAAACATCCACAGAATATTAATCAGGATGTTGATATTTTAATATATATAAAGGCAAATGACATCAAAATCAAATTTATGTTGGTTTGTGTCTGAAATTTCATGTTAAAGGGAGGCCAGAATGAGTTGTAATCATATGGAAGAAATATGGAATGGGTGTTGAGCTGCAGGCTATGAGAGTTGCAGTAAAATGTCTTGTTTCCAAGTTGTGTCTGGTCCAGCTTAAGTTATGTTTTCCACCCAAAGGTGGCAGCACACGTATTGGGTGCACTATTTTTTTTTTTATTTCAGCATATTATGGGGGAACAAATGGGTGCACTTTTGATTATATTTAATATAGTGGAGTGTTTGAGAGCTTCGAGGGAACTTAAAGATCATCTAGGACAGCCACATCATTTTGAAGCTGAATAACTTAGGCCAAGAAAGATTCTGTGACCTGCCCAATATCTTACACATTTTTATTTTTATTTTTTTAATTGTAATTTACATATCATGTCTTTA